>JBAKBP010000968.1:156223-240950 GCA_037953745.1 Lithodes maja | reverse complement strand
GTTAGTTTTTCTTTCCTTTTTCGTTTTCCGACAAACCGAAATTAGAATAGTAAAAACAACTTGGGTCATCATGGTACGTCCATCCAACCCCACTACCCCGGACCAGGCTAAGGCGCACCCTGTCCCCGTCCCACGCGATCTCACGGACTCTCCACCTGACCTTTCTCAACTCTCTGGGGCTTCCGCCCTAGACGCATCCGTACCTACTCGTACCGTACCAGCTCAAACCTCTGACTCTCTCCTCATTGTCCGCTCTCCGGCGCCTTCCTCGGCTTCGACTTTGGTAGACGTGGAGTGTGTCACCTCTCTTTCCGATTCTTCATTAGTTCAGCCTGCTCTTTCTTCTACAGCTTCCTCTTCCATATCCCTCCCCGCTCCGCCGGTTCTGCCCTCTTCTCTTCCGTCGTTTGCTATCCCTTCTACTGCATCTGCCGCTCTTCCTTCCTCCATTGCTTCCTCATCTCACATCGTCACTTTCGAACCATATTCTCCTTCTTTTTCTTCTTCTTCAGTTCCTTCGCCTTCGGTTCCATCTACTTCAGTTTCTTCTTCTGCTCGCCCTCGTTCTTCTATTCTTCCTCTCTCCGATCTCTTTGCCCCTGCCGATTTTGTTAAATTCTTTTCTATCCCCGCCTCAGCCCCTCTTGCCGGAGATGACCTTCTGTTCCACCTCAGTCTCCTTCAGAGGGTGGGCAAGGATGTCACTTTCCACTCTCGTCATGATCATTCCCGTCTAGTTACAGTGCAAAACGAGAGTCAGGCTGCTGCTATGGCAGCCTTTGCAGATCCCAACGGTACTCCCATCCCTGCTTTTAAAGACCAAAGAATGAACTCGTGCACAGGTACTGTCCTGATCCCTTCTTATATCCAACTCGGTGATCGGGACTTCAAAGATTGTGCCGACCTTATTGGGAAGGCCGTTGTTGCTCAAGACCATGTTGTAATTAATATTGTCTGTTACACCATCCAACCTCGCCACAATCGCCGCTATCCCTCTAATATCGCTAAAATAACGTTCGACGGTAATATTCTCCCTTCTCACGTTATTGTCGGTGGTACTCGCGTCGACGTCTTAGAATCCCTTCCCCGCCCTCAGCAGTGCAGGGGTTGCTGGCGTTTTGGCCATCCCGTGAAGTACTGTCGCTCTCTCAACCCCGACTATCCTACTTGCCCGTACTGTGCGCAACCTGGCCATATTGCTGATGAATGCCCGTCTACGACCCCCTGCTGCCTCAACTGTAAAGCCTCCCATCCTGCCTATTCCCATGATTGCCCCGTTTACAAATTTGAATCTGAAGTTACAATTCTTAAAGCAAAACAAGGCCTTACTCACTCTGCTGCCCGTAAGGAAGCTCTTCGCCTGGGCTTCTCACCTCGTCCGATTTCTGCACTTCTTTCTCACCCTCCCGTCTCTTCTTCCACTCCCTCCGTTCCGCTTCCCTTGTCCTCGTCCTCCTCTTCCTCTACTTCCTCTGTTCCGCTCTCTGTCCCTTCTTCCCTTACTTCTACGTCTTCGGTTTCTTCTGTCTCCACTCCTCCTATTACTGTCTCTTCGTCTTCTGTCCCTTTGTCTAACTCTTTCTCTGTGCTTGACTCTTCTACTCCTACTTCCGTTTCCTCTCCTTCCACTTCCTCTCCTCGCCTCTCTTCTGGTTTGGCTCAACGCCCCACCCGCCAGCGGTCCCATCCCAAGCCTTCCTCTCGTTCTCCTCCTCCCTCGTCACGTGGTTCCCTTTCCTTCCGGTCTCCTGTCTCTACCAAACGGATTTCCAAAATTCCTTCCCGTACCTCCCGTTCTCCCTCTCCCCACTCCTCTTCTAAACGCAGGGACTTCCACCGTACTGTCCGGAGTCCGAGTCCCGGTGAGAAGAAGAAAAAGAGGTTGCCTCCTTCCTCCACCCCTCCTTCCTCCTCCTCTCTATCTCTTTCTTCTTCTTCCTGCCTTCGCCCTCCCTCTGTCTTAAACATGTCCTTTGAGTCCATTCCCAAGATTCGAGCCTTTCTCGATTCTTCTCGTCCCCCGCCTCTTACCGTTTCAGCTGACATTCATCCCGTCCCCTCTACACTGCCCCTTACCCCTCAACCGCCTCCTCCTTCCCCTGTCCCCCCCTCTTCCGTCTCTACCCCTTCCCAACCTTCTTCTCTTCCTTCTGTCTCTCTTTCGTCCTCTCACTCTGGCCCTCCTCTTTCTTCTTCTCTTTCGCTGTCAAGCCTCCCTATGCCCCCCGGTTTTCGGTCCTCCCCTCTGCCTCCTTCTCTTCTGTCTCCCCGTTAACCCATCCACCTCTTCATTGTTGTACATAAGTGTGTGTTTTTCCCTTTATCATTATTTGTATTTATCTGTCTCCCCGTTCGCCCATCCGTCTTTTCATTGTTGTGCATAAGTGTGTATTCTTCCCTTTCTTTTTTTGTTGGCTTTTGCCTCCTTTTAATTCTCCACGTTATCCTCATTCACCTTTTCTTAGTTGTACATAAGTGTGTGTGTTTTACCTTTATTGTTCTTTGTGTATATTTCTTTCCTTCTCTGTGTGTCCTTCCTCTTTTTCTGTGCGTTCTTATTTTCGGTGGCTTTTGCCTCCTTTTCTGGTTTTCTTTTGTCTGTTTTCGTTGTTTTTTCGTCCTTTGTCTCCTCTTAGTTTCTTTTTTCTTTTTCTTTAATTATGTCCATTTTGCAGTGGAATCTTCGTAGTCTTAATGCTCAAAGGATTGACTTACGTTTTCTTCTTTCTCTTCACTCCCCTAAGGTCGTTTGTCTTCAGGAGACTCGTCTTTTCTCTCCTCCTGTTCCCTTTCCTCATTACTCTTTTTATAGTTCTCCCCACTCTCTCTATGATACTTGTCTTCTTATTCATCGTTCTGTCCCTTTTGAGGAGCTGTCCTTTTCTACTCATTTCCCTTGCACCTTTGCTAGAGTCTATCTTGACCGCTGGTTCACAGTGGTTTCTGTGTATTTGTCGCCTTCTCTTCCCATCGATTTTACCGAATTCTCCGGGATTTTATCAAAGTTGCCCACTCCATTCTTAGTCCTTGGTGATTTTAATGGTCGGCACACCTTGTGGGGTGACAATGTTATTTCACCCCGGGGTCGTCGGCTTGAACCTTTTCTCTCGGCCCGTAATCTTTTTATCCTTAATTCTGGTGCTCCTACTCATTTTGATGCTCGGACTCGTACGTTTTCCTGTATCGATCTTTCCCTGTGTTCCCCTTCCGTTTCCCTTGATTTTCATTGGTCAGTTCTCGAGAATTCTCACACTTCCGACCATTTTCCCATTCTCCTTTCTCTGACTACCTACTCTCCTACTCCTAACTCCCCTCGTTGGTGCTTCCAGCGGGCGGACTGGTCTTCTTTCGCTTCCCTTACTGTTCCTTCTTTGCTTCCTCCTCCTTTCTCATCGGTCCGTGTCATGCTCTCGTTTTTTCTGGATCTGGTTTTCGGTGCTGCTTTGACGTCCATTCCCCGGACGTCTCGCCCTTTCTCGTCTAAATGCGTCCCTTGGTGGTCTCCTGAGTGTTCCAGGGCCCTCCGGGTTAAACGGGCGGCTTGGAAGAGTTTTCGCCGTAAGCGTCTCACCCCTGCTTCTCAGGAGTCATTTTTTCTCTTTCGCCGTGCGTCTGCTCTTTTCCGTCGTACTACCAAAGCCGCTAAACGCCGGAGTTGGGAGTCCTATGTTTCTTCTCTTACGTCTCGCACTCCTGTCGCTTCGGTTTGGAAACGTATTCGTAAGATCTCTGGTAAACATCTTCCCTTCCGTGCTCCAGTCCTCCGCATTGATGGTGTTTCTGTGGCAGACTCCGAAACAATTGCTAATCGATTGGGCTCGTACTTTAGCTCAGTTAGCAGTGGTTCTCACCTCTCTGCTGAGTTTCACTCGCTTAAAGTCGTTGCGGAAAGTACTCCAATTGCTTTTAGTCTTTCCTCTGACGAATCCTATAATGCTCCTTTTTCCTCGTCTGAGTTACGCACCGCTCTCCGTGCCTGTAAGAACACTTCTGAGGGTCCTGATGGTATCCATTATCTCATGCTCAAACATCTTTCCTCGCAAGCTCTGGTCTTCTTGTTAGCTCTCTATAACAAGATTTGGTCTTCTGGTGTTTTCCCTCCCTCTTGGAGTACTGCCCTGACCATACCTTTTCTTAAACCTGGCAAGTCTGGGTTCTCCCCACAGGACTATCGCCCTATTGTCCTTACGAGTTGCCTGTGTAAACTCTTTGAACGTATGATTAACGCTCGTCTCATGTGGATTCTTGAGTCGCGCCATTTGTTGTCTTCTTCCCAGTTCGGGTTCAGACGTGCTCGTAGTACGCTTGACCCCCTCATTCGCTTGGAATCTTATATCAGGACAGCTTTTGCTCGTCGTCAAACTGTCATTGCTGTTTTTTTCGATCTCGAAAAAGCCTATGATTCTACCTGGAAGTACCACATTTTGCGTCAGCTCCGTTCTTGTGGCATTTACGGTAATCTAGGAGTCTTTATTCAGAATTTTCTTTCTTCTCGGTCCTTTCGTGTCAGAGTCGCTTCCCACTTATCTCGTCTTTACCCTCAGTTGGAAGGTGTCCCTCAGGGTTGTGTCCTGAGTACCGTCCTTTTTCTCATTGCTATCAACGGTATCGTGTCTTCTCTTCCTGTCGGGGTTCGGTCTTCCTTGTATGTCGACGACTTTGCGATTTACGCAGCCGACTCAGATATTGCTGCTTTACGTCTTCTTATCCAATCCGCTATTCTGGCTGTTTCTTCATGGGCAACCCGCCACGGGTTCCGTTTTTCCACCTCCAAATCCTGCGCGATGTCCTTTACTCGTTGCCATTCTATTCCTCATCCTCCTCTTACTCTTTATGGTACTGCCCTCCCTTATCGTTCCTCTACTACTTTTTTGGGTCTTACTTTTGATTCTCGTCTTAATTGGTCCGCTCATGTTTCTTCTCTCAAGGTTGCTGCCTTACTCCGCCTCCGCCTTCTTCAGTCCTTGTCCCACCTCACTTGGGGTGCTGATCGAGCGCTTCTTCTTCGGCTTCATACGGTTCTTGTCCTCTCTAAGTTGGATTATGGCTGTCAAGTTTACTCTTCAGCCTCTGATTCTGTTCTCCATGCTCTTGATTCTGTTCATCACTCTGGTCTTCGTCTTGCCCTTGGTGCTTTTCGTTCCTCTCCTGTTGAAAGCCTCTATGCTGAGTCTGGTTTCCCTTCTCTTTATCGCCGTCGGGCTCTCCTGTCCCTTCGTTCTTACGCTCGCCTTCAACAATTCCCATCTTCATATCTTTCCCTTCCCCCTTCGGTCGTTGCTACTTTTTCGTCTCACCCCCGTCTTGGTTCTCCGTTTTCTGTCCGCATGCTCTCGCTGCTCGCATCGTGTTCTTTCCCTGTTTCTAACGTCCTCCCTTTCCGCTTTTGCTCTTTTCCCCCCTGGCTTTTCCCTCGTCCTTCGGTTTGCCCTTCCATCCTCCCTTGTTCCAAGTCCTCTACTTCTCCCCTCGTTCTTCGGTCTCGTTTCTTAGATCACCTCTCTCTTCACGCTACAACCACTCCTGTGTTTACTGATGGCTCCAAGACGTCGGTAGGCGTGGGGTTTGCCGTCCTTTTTCCCACTTGCTCGTATCAATATTCTTTACCTCCCGTTGCCAGTATATTAACTGCTGAACTTTATGCTATTTTTATTGCCCTCCGTTTTATGTGTTCCTTCCCCTCCTCGTCCTTTACTTTGTTCTCTGATTCTCTCAGTGCTCTACTTATCTTACAGTCCTCCCCTGCTCTACACCCTTTAGTTCTTTCCATTCAGGAATGGCTTTTCCGCCTTTCCGTCCGCAAAAAGCTTGTACGTTTTTGCTGGGTTCCCAGTCACGTTGGCGTTTGCGGTAATGAGCGGGTTGATTGCCTTGCTCGTTCTGCTGCCGTGCGGGGTACCCGCTCCTCACTTGCTGTCCCGGCCTCTGATTTCTTCCCTGCCTTGTCCAGGTTTCTTTGGTCGAGGTGGCAGACTCAGTGGTCCACTATCTCCGTTAATAAACTTCGTTCTGTCAAACCGTCCGTTTCTGGGTGGTCTGATCCCTCCCACCGTAATCGCCGATGGGAGACGGCTTTGGCCCGTCTCCGCATTGGCCACACCAGACTTACCCATTCGTTTTTAATGTCCCGTTCTCCTCCGACTCTTTGCTCGCGCTGTACCGTTCAGCTTTCTGTCTCCCATCTTTTCCTCGATTGCCCCTTATTTTCCGTTGCCCGCACGCGTTTCTTCCCTTTTCTGGCTTTCCTCCGCCGGCCGCCATGTCTTGCAGATTTTCTTTCTGCATCTCCCTCGTTTTCTATCTCCCGTCTTATGTCCTTCCTTCATCATGTTCGAGTTCTCGATGATATTTAGTTAACTTCCTTCCCGTCTTTACCTATTTCGTGCCATATGGCCTTTGTCGCCTGGTGCGTTGACTTCATTAATGTAATGTAATGTAATGTCGCTCGCCAGGATAAAATCGACACCTATATGGCACGAAAGGTCTTAAAATTGACAGAAATGGGTCGAAGGTTCTTAAAATCGTCAAAATAATGGGGCGAACGTCTTAAAATTAGAAAAGCAATGGGGCCAAACATGAGGGAGAAAGGAGTCAAGAAAAAAATCCCTCAAGTGGATATCTCCCCTTAACCCCTTCAGCACCATGACGCATTTTAAACTTTTATTCTGGCAAAAAGTTATATGATTCTATGCCGTTTAAGAAAGCCCTATGTTATTGAGAGGGTTTGCTGAGACCGTATTTACCATTGGAGTCGTAGAGGTAGATTATAAACTAAAGATAATCGTCTATTGGTAACCAGAATACGATGCCAATTACGTCATGGTGGTGAAGGGGTTAAACAATACATTGCTTTGAAATCACACATTCATACTACAATAATACCAGTATTATTTTGCACTCTCATTTCTATATAAGCAAATGGATTGACATGGATAATTCACCTGTAAACCTGTACTCTATGTATTTTGAATTATTCGCCTATTTGAGTCCAATGTAATTAATCCACAACCCTTTGCTGTATTATAAGTTGTCCATGTGCTTCCGAATAGTACGTTCTTATAACATTTCAAAATATAGTTATAAGTCATCACGTTTCTTTTAAGGGGAAGGTTTTAGTGTGTTTCCTAGACTTCCATCAAGGTTGAAATTACACCCCCTTGACCCCCTTTCAAGATAAATCTGTACATTTTTCGGTAGAAAAATGTCCCGGCCGAAGGCCGATTCCTCTTAAATTGCAGGCTCGCTATCGCTCGCCAGGAAAAAAATGACACCTAAATGGGACGAAAGGTCTTAAAAGTGACATAAATTGGGTGAAAGGTCTTAAAATTGCCAAACTAATGGGGCGAACGTCTTAAAATCTCAAAAGCAATGGGGCTAAACATGAGGGAGAAGGGGGTAAAGAAAAAAGTCCCTCAAGTGGATAATATCCACTTGAGGGACTTTTTTTAAGGGGAGATATTATCTCCCCTTAATCACTGGTTAACTATACATTTTATCTTATGATACTGCTCGCTTTTTTTCTTGGCCGACTTTACATCATTTCATTGTCTTATTAGGAACATTTTTCCAGTAAGATCCGGTTTGTCATGACGATATATAATAATAATAATATATATATATATATATATAGATATATATATATATATATATATATATATATATATATATATATATAATTACTTATATTAATACTTTGTTTTATAATTATTCAATAGGTCGTTGTGAATTATATAGAAACCATTCATAGCTGTACCTACTTTTAAACATATAATTACACGTTCACTGTGAGTTTTAGTGTACTTCCTACGAAAGTGTTATAAAAGAAACAGGTAGACATGTCAAACACTGCACATAAAAGTCATTGAGAATATGTCTCACAAGTTCACTTGTACTATAGTCTATTCGCTGTAAGTAGGCGATAAATCATGACCTCTAACCTCTCTACTCAAAATCGACTAGAGTAATCGAGCTAATATTTCTACCATTTGGGAAGAGTCAGTCAAGGAATAGATGTGGATTTTACAGCCAATTTGCTCTAGGCCTTTTTGAGTTACAGAGGGTAGAGGTCATAATTTCTCGCCTACTTACAGCGAATATTATACTATAGCCAGTTTGTGGTTTCCGCATGTGATAATAAGGTATTAATAAAAAACTGACAGCACCAAACCTCAACATAAAACCACAGACTCAGTGAAATTCAATATGTTCATGTGTAACTTTGATATTGCCAATTATTTTACATCATTCCTATAATTTAGGTGCAGGATGATGTGTTATATGTGATTTTTTTCTTATAATATGGTAAGCAAGTAATTCCCACAAATGTAATTAAATTAGCTACAAAATATCCATCCACTGTATTCCAGCATTCTTTAAGCTAAGCAAGGAGAGAGCACAACCAATCAAGATGAACGACAGGGAAAATCTGGATGCCGATGAAATATTTCCTTGCAGATACTCATGCGTGCCGTCACCTCTTGTCATGTATCTTCCCTCCCTGTCCTTCTCTGCTTTCTCTTGGTCGTCCATAACGCTCACAACTTCGTACTGGTAGGTGCTGCCATCCATTCCATGTATGATGTACTGCGGGACCTTGCTCTCGTTCATCGGAGCCATCTCGGAGTGGATGGCAATGAGTACGGTGCGGTTTTTCTGGCCCTCAGATTCTTCCTTCCAATTTTCAGGCTGAGTGGTAAGAGCTGGAGTTGTGGAGGTTCTCTTCAAGATTTGCAATGTGGTTTCAATAGGACCTGAGGGGATTCCAGTGGTTTGTGAAGTTGTATCAGCGGCCTGTGAGGTTGTTTCGGTGGTGTGCGTGACGATTTCTGTGGTAGAAATGGTTGGCTTGAAACTTGTCGTAGGCATGATGTGGTCTCCTTCAAAGTAACCCTTAGATGAAGACACGGTTGAACTCTGATGAGGGTCTGGCGTTGTGGTACTTTGGTGTGATGGTTTCACGATGGAAATCTCTGGTAAATCTGAGAATGATTCGGTTTCTCCATCTTCCTCCACTAAGATATGAGGACTACTGGTGATGCTTTCTGAAGTTGTAGATGTCAGTAATTTACCTGTTACATTAAGAGATTTGACATTTTCCACAGTTTCTGAGTCACTGTTTGTGTGTAATTCCTCATCCGAATCAAAACTCTCCGGAAGATGAATTGTCACAGTTGGATCCGAGTGATTTTTATTGTTAGCATCACTATTATCAGAATTAGGTAACAGTGTAGTACTTATTGGCAGTTCAGAGGTGACAGTCGAGTTTTTTAATGTAGAGAAAATTTCACTGACAACTGATGATATATTTTCTTCCCAGGATTCATATTCATATTCATCGCTAGTGTTCATCTCGGTGACTGTTCCCTGAGAATCGTTACTTGGCGAGGTTCTTGAGCCACCATCTTCATTTGGCTCATCAGACTCATCTATAAAGGTTATATAATCTGTGTCCTCGTGTATAACTTTAGTAGTCGGCGTTGATGGTCTATTGTCGGCATTATCCACATTCGTATTGGTATTGTGAGCCTTGTTGTGTAGATTAAATGATTGCGAGTTATTCCTTGTATTTTCATTATTTGTATGACTGAGATCTTCTTCATCGTAATGGCTGTAAGTAGGATCCTCAACCACAATTTCAACACTGACATCAGCACCATCCAAAGTTATATCAGTCTTATCAAGGGTGTTCATATTTGTTTCCTCTTCATTCTTCTCTTTGGAGTTATTGACATTCATATCTTCATCAACTTCATCTTCTGCTTCATAGTTTGACTCATCATCATAAGTAGCTGAAGAAGTAGTGTCTTTAATTATATGTTCATTGCTGTTAATGTCCAGTGATTCGTCATCGTTGTAATCATCTGTGCATTCACCCTCACCACACAGTTTATCGTCAATAACAGAGATAGGGTTGGCAAAGTAACTCTCCTCGAAGTAATCCTCTTCTGTTTTATCTTTGTTATCCTCTGTGAAATAAGGAGGCTTTTGGGACTTGGGAATTTGGGTAGACACTTTCTTGCAGTTGTGAGGCTGTTCATCTTCTCCGTCTTCGCAGTCTTTAATTCCATTGCAAAGGTAGGACTTGTGGAGACACTGTCCGCTCTCACACTGGTACTGCAGATCGGTGCACTCGATAACTTTTACCTTGCATGGTGTAGAAATAGTTCTTTCTTTCGCTGTGTCTTTGTAACCAGAATCCTCCTCTGACATGTCTATGGGGATGGGGTTCAAATGTATAGGCTGATATTCTGATGTGGTTTTGGGGTGTGGATAAGGAACGTCATCTTCCGCTCCAAGTTTGGGATTCGGATGAGCAACCTCTTCTTCTGTTTGGTCTTTATTGTTGATATAAATATACTCCTCTCTCCCTGTCTCTTTGGAATTGGGGTCAATCATCTCTCCTTCTGAAGTGACTTTCGGGTTCAGAGTCACGACACCCTGCTCCCCCACTGCATCTTTGGAAATGCGATTAAAGGAGGAGCAGAAGGCAATGTCTTCGTCCTCTGCATTAGGACAGTCTGGCACCAAGTCACATAAACGGTGGTGCGATATACATCGGCCACCCTCCACACACTGAAGTTCTTTGGGGCTACAGAAGTTAGGGCCACACATGCTAGCTGATTCGTCCCACCTGAAATACACAAGAACATTAATACTTCATAATATTATTATTCGCATGGCTCTGTCTTGAGTCGGCCACCTCCAAAACAAAGAACAAAAAAGGAAAAGACAGAAAAAAAGGAAAAGTGGGGATTGGGTCTGAGTATATAGAATAAAATATAGAATCGAATATATTATTAGATACAGCCACACAGTAATTAAAATTATACAGCCACAGAGTAAATGAAAATACCAAAAAGAAAAATATAAATTTCAGACTAAACTTTGGCTGCTTGCTCTATAGCCTTTCTGTTTGCTTCATGTCTTTTCTTCTTGTTTCAGAAACAGAAGTTAATGATTAAGAAAGTCTCTCTATAAAGCATTCAATACTAACCCATCTGGACAATTAGGGACGCCATCACAGGTAGCGTTCTTAGGGATGCAGCCGCCACCTTGAGGACACGATGCCTCCTCAAGAGTACAATCGGGACACGCATATTCGTCATCACCATCTGCAGGAAAAAGTAAGTAAGTGCAACAGGCAACAGATTGGGAAAAGAGAACATTCCATGGATTGTTAATTGCAACCCCACAGGCACGCGAAAACCAGATCAAGAACATTAATAGCCAATCCTACTAAGTAAAACCTTATTTACCATAGACTTAAGGGGAGGTTTTTAGTTAGTTCCCTAGACTTCCATCAAGCTTAACATTACAGCCCCTAGACCCCCTTTCAAGATAAATTTGTACATTTTTCGGTAGAAAAATGTCCCGGCCGAAGGCCGATTTCGCTTAAATTACAGGCTCGCTATCGCTCGCCAGGGAGAAATCGACAACTAATTGTCACGAAAAGTCTTAAAATTGACAGAAATGGGGTGAAAGTTCTTAAAATCGCCAAACTAATGGGGCGAACGTCTTAAAATATCAAAAGCAATGGGGCTAACCCATGAGGGAGAAAGGGGTCAAGATAAAAATCAATCAAGTGGAAATCTCCCCTTAAATCAATTCAATGTTTACTCTTCTTTCTTATTTACCACAGACTTCAATCAAGTCAATGTTTACTCTTCTTTCTTATTTACCACAGACTTCAATCAAGTCAATGTTTACTCTTCTTTCTTATTTACCACAGACTTCAATCAATTCAATGTTTACTCTTCTTTCTTATTTACCACAGACTTCAATCAATTCAATGTTTACTCTTCTTTCTTATTTACCACAGACTTCAATCAAGTCAATGTTTACTCTTCTTTCTTATTTACCACAGACTTCAATCAAGTCAATGTTTACTCTTCTTTCTTATTTACCACAGACTTCAATCAAGTCAATGTTTACTCTTCTTTCTTATTTACCACAGACTTCAATCAATTCAATGTTTACTCTTCTTTCTTATTTACCACAGACTTCAATCAAGTCAATGTTTACTCTTCTTTCTTATTTACCACAGACTTCAATCAAGTCAATGTTATAACTCAATAACGACCAGAGTAATCGAGCTAACTTTTCAACCATTTGGGAAGAGTCAGCCAGGGAATAGGTGTGAACATTTTATTATTATTAGGATCCTGGGCTACTCACCTTTACAATCCCGATGACCGTCACAGCGCCAGGCTCCCGCGATACAGGCATCATCAAAACACCGGAACCCAGCGCAGGGGGTGTCCTCGCAACCCACCTCGTCAGCGCCGTCTGGGGGAGCAAGGGGGGATGGTTCACTTTTTGGCCGATTTTTGCATGTATTCATTATTTTTTTAGCTTCCTCCCTAGACCTCCATCATTTTTGCATGTATTCATTATTTTTCTAGTTTCCTCCCTAGACCTCCATAATTTTTGCATGTATTCATTATTTTTCTAGTTTCCTCCCTAGACCTCCATAATTTTTGCATGTATTCATTATTTATTTAGCTTCCTCCCTAGACCTTCATAAAATTAAAAAAAACATCCATTAGATCCCCCTTCTAGATTAATGTGTACATTTTTCGGTAGATAAATTTCACGGCCGAAGGCCGGCTCTTCCAACATTACAGGCTCACTATCGTTCGCCAGGGAAAAAAATCGACACCTAAATAGCACGAAAGGTCTAAATATTGACGAAGAAATTGGGCGAAAGGTCTTAAAATCGACTAACTAATGGGCAAACATCTTGACATCTAAACACTAATGGGGCTAAACATGAGGGAGAAGTGGTCCAGAAAACCGGCCCATCCCCCCTTAAGGAAATCAATAGGCCCCTTCACACGTGGGAATAATGGGTTCGAGTCATGTGATACGGGGGGGGGGGGGGGGGCATGGGCCTATTTATTCGCCTATTTATTGATCTTGTGAAGCTCCCATTCACGGCTCGGAACAGCCCCATCTCTGAAGCTGCTTCACTTCTGCGCTTCACTGTCTCACACCCTAGACTCGGACCCTCACTCTCAGATTATATGAACTTGGTCTTAATATGATGCAGAGACATAGTAGTTTCCTATTTTTCCATTAAGGGGAGGAAGTTGGTTTTTCGAGTCCTCCTCCTCCCTCATGTTTAGCCCTATTAGTTATGAGATTTCAAGACATTCGCCCCATTAGTTTGGCGATTTTCAGACCTTTGGCCCCATTCCTTTGCCAATATTAATACCTTTCGTGCCGTTTAGATGTCAATTTTGTTTTCCTGGCGAGCGATAGCTAGCCTGCATTTGAAGAGGAATCGGCCTTCGGCCAGGACATTTTTCTACCGAAAAATGTACGAATTTATAATCGAAGGGGTGTCTTGTGGGATTTTTAAAAAGTTTGATAGAGGTTTAGAGAGCAAACTAAACCCCTTCCTTAAACCATTCAGCCGAACCAGTAAATTATGCTGCACAATACCGTCTGAGCTCCCTTAAGTATCGAAAAATTAGCTGCTCAAGGATTCATAATTTCTCGCCCGCTGAGAATAAACTGAGTATAGTTACCTGGACAGTCCGGAGCACTATCACAGATCCAGTACGGTGACACACATCGTTCAGCTCCCGGGCATCGAACCTGTAGCCCGGAATAACACTCCGTCACCCCGTCTGTCGTCAGTCCACCACCAGCTGCAACAAAAAACACTATACGGTTACTGTGTTGGTGGTGTAATGGTTTAGGTGCTTATGTTCTGGGTGTGATGTCCCGAGTTCGAATCCCGGGAGGACCATATGCTGCAACGACAAACACTATAAAGTTAACTGTGTTGGTGGTGTAATGGTTTAGGTGCTTATGTTCTGGGTGTGGTGTCCCGAGTTCGAATCCCGGGAGGACCATATGCTGCAACGACAAACACTATAAAGTTAACTGTGTTGATGGTTTAATGGTTTAGGTGCTTATTGTTCTGGGTGTGGTGTCCCGAGTTCGAATCCCGGGAGGACCATATGCTGCAACAACAAACACTATAAGGTTACTGTGTTGGTGGAGCAATGGTTTAGGTGCTTGTGTTCTGGGTGTGGTGTCCCGAGTTCGAATCCCGGGAGGACCATATGCTGCAACAAACATTTTACGGTAACTGTGTTGGTGGTGTAATGGTGTAGATGCTTATGTTCTGGGTGTGATGTCCCGAGTTCGAATCCCGGGAGGACCATATGCTGCAACAACAAACACTATAAGGTTACTGTGTTGGTGGTGTAATGGTATAGGTGCTTATGTTCTGGGTGTGATGTCCCGAGTTCGAATCCCGGGAGGACCATATGCTGCAACGACAAACACTATAAGGTTACTGTGTTGGTGGTGCAATGGTTTAGGTGCTTGTGTTCTGGGTGTGATGTCGCGAGTTCGAATCCAGGGAGGACCATATGCTTTCATTAGTATATTCAAGTATATTGGGATTTGTAATTGATGATTAATGTTAAGAACGGGGTGTTACTTATTATTATATAGTTTGGTCACTATCAATAAGCTTAAGCAAATAGCTCAAGATACCCCTTCGAGATAAATTTGTGCATTTTTCGGTAGATAAATAGGTGGTTAGTTGATACATAGCTTGGTTAATTGGTTACTTGATTGAGGAGTTAGTTACATGTTGTTTATTGATTAATTGCTTGGTTAGTTGGTTGATTGATTGGGTAGTTAGTTACATGTTGTTTATTGATAGATAATTTGGTTAGTTGGTTGATTAATTGAATAGTTAGTTACACGTTGATTGATTGGCTAGTAGACATATTGATACATTGCTTGATTAATTAAGGTGATTGGATGATAACAAGACACATACAGGTAAATAAACACCTCTACTAACGTACCAACATTGAGAGCTCCAGCATCGAGGGAGAAAGATATGGCAGGTCCCGTCTGGTCGCCAGGTAGTACAGCTTCCAGAGACACCTTGTACACTATGTCCACCTGCAGGCCTCCTAGGGTAGCCTCACAACCCTGGAATGCGATACAGTATGTAATTATTATGTTTGTTTTCCACCAACCAACTTTACCTCTAAACTCAATTCATGAAATCAACAAATACATGTGGCACTCCAAGGACTCGAACTTAGGATACTCATATCGAAATTCCGCGCACTTATGCATTACGCTATCAAGATTTTTTTTATTTTTTTTAAAATCAACAAATTACACTATTGCACTGATGACTGGTGAGGAGTACTGAAGACTGATAAGGACTACTGATGACTGGTGAGGAGTACTGAAGACTGATAAGGACTACTGAGGATTGGTGAGGAGTACTGATGAGTGATAAGGACTACTGAGGATTGGTGAGGAGTACTGATGACTACTGAGGACTGAGGGGAGGGGTGTAAAAGTCGGCACCAACACAGGAAGGGAGGGCCCCCAAATTGAAATTCAAATAAGCGTGAGGGAGGGGGAAGCGGTGACAGTGTTTTTTAATACCTCACAGTGCACCATATTTTGATAACTTTGGGTGGGAAAAATTATTGTGGATTTGTAATATATGATGTGTGTGTGTGTATGTGTGTGTGGTAGTAGTAGTAGTAGTAGTAGTAGTAGTAGTAGTAGTAGTAGTTATTTCAGGGTTAGTTTCCATGGATAATAAAACACAGGACTAGTCACTGTATGTTTCACCATATAAATGCATGATACTAATGTTATGATTATGTAGGTTTAAAACACATATATGCCATTTCATGAACAAACACAGTATTGTCTGTTAATAAGTTCGGTCGTGTGAAGACATGAATCGGTGGAGTTACAAAATAGTGCATTTATATACAGGTGTTATATGCTACTATGCTAACTGGTTACAAGTCACTTTTCAACTTTCTCAGATTTAGGGTGAGGTTGGAATGTGGTGGGGTGGGGTGGGGGGGGGATATTTCCTTTAGCCGTTGTATTCTTAGACGAGGGTTGTCAATGTAGCTGTGTCACTGTTGGACTACTGAAACCCACACACACTTATCTTAGCAGAGCAAAATATGCTGTGCCTATTCTGACTGATAACTTAACTTACACCTGGATGGGGGTAAACGTCTCAAATAAGTAGGCTGAATGGGGCCGAATGGATAACTCAAAACCTACTGCACCTTGTCTTTGTCATTGGCCGAGGTAGCGACTTGGGCCACCAGGTGCTTATGGTCCCAGGCCCTCAGACGGTACCCCACAGGCATCCTTCTGTTGCTGGTGTTGGCGTGGTTTTCCAGGATATTCCCCTCCTCTGGCACGGAAGCTGTGGGATTATATAAAGGATACCAAATGGAAAAAGATGGGACAAGCAATATCATTTTGATCACTTCTACGCCTCGAACCAAGGATGGGAACAGATAATAATTGTGTTCTTTTATTTATAAATTATTATTTTACTTAAGCGTTGTTTCCACATAGCGATTTTGATTAGTTGTTTTGTCTTTTTACTGAGTTCCTATAAGTTTTGGTTTGTTTATTTTGCAAGTTTTACATTATAATTCCCAATGTTTTAATCTCCCACTCTCCGAAACCCTATACAGTATACGTACCTGTGGCAAATGGCTTCTGTGACCACCTAAGTCGAACAGCAATGGTGATATCGTCCAGGTCCCCCACACTGCTGGTCTCCCGAGCGACTCCTCCCACACGCTCTCCCAGACCCAAACCTGCGGGAAATTTCTCCTTTCATAAATATACATATATACACTGACTGTTCATTAAATAAATCATCAACTCTTTGATACCTTGGATATATCCCAACCAGAATCATAATCCTCGCATGGTCAATTTCCAAGACAAGACTACTACCTCCAAAGCTAACCAGGTGAAGAGTACACATTTAACAGAGGATCTGCTCAAAATTCACAAGATAAATCAATAACTATTTTGAAAGGTTTAGATACATGCATGCATGTGTGAGCCCTGGTCACCCAAAAGTGGTTGTGGAAACAGCGAGGGTAATCCCCTACTGAACCATGGCAGTTATGAGGGAGTCCCCAGCTCCAGCACCGATTTATGATCTCTCTGTAACTCAAAAGGGCCTAGAGCAAACTGGCTGTAAATATCCACACGTACTTCCAGGTGGACTCTTCCCAAATGATGGAAACGTCAGTCCGTTTGTGTTCATACATTTAGATTTATGAGAAGTTAAGGGGTCAAGATGATTGCCAAGTTTGCTGGCGCTACCAATACCAGCTGCAGGGACCATCAAGATATGAGGTTCTTGGCCCATAAACCTGACGGCCAGGGCTATAGTGTCAACCACCTTGTCGTTGTACTGGATCGTGTAACTGGTAACTGTCCCAATACAGTTTTCAGCAAAGATGCATGCTCTGCAAGGGACTGGAGATCTCGAAAAGGGGCTCTAGTCCTGACGCTGTTCTTGACTTACAGTGTGCTGGCTTAATAATCCAGACAGGTTGATAGCCTCTGCACTTCTATTTCAACTAACTAAGCATGCTCATTTGATTAACAAATTAGCCAGACAATATGGTATCAGAGATCAAAACCTGTTTTTATTCATAGCTTGTTATGATTTCACTTTCGAATGAAATTCAAAGTTTGTATTCTTTAAATCTTTGTGTTACCCTGAAACACAAAAAAATACCACAAGCAGAACTAACCCCCAGAAAAAGCAACTCGAACACCGAAAAGTAAAAAATAAGACACCGACTCTAGTTCAGCCACCAAGATAACCAAGAGAGCAAAGTCCAGACACCCTCATCTAAACTTTGCAACCCACGGATACATGAGCTTCGGTTTGCAATAGCCCCCCCCCCCCCCCCCCCCCCAGGTGTTGAGGTCTTATTAGGCGATTTAGGTTGGGGTTGGGGTATTGTATGTTTTAGTTAACTTTTTCTATATTTTGTTTGTGTTTTCTTTGCATTTGTTATTAAGGGAGCCCACCTCATGCTAAACAGGAGAAAGGGGGCCATAAAAAGCGAGTAGTACCCCCTTAACTAACCAGTGTGTAGTGCCGGAGATGTAATGGTAAAATTGAGTAAGGTGTACGGCCAGTGATGTCTGCCCACCAAGGCTATCAGCTGACCCGAGTAGGTTATATCGCTCTCCAGACCCTCAAACTGAAAGACAAAAAAGGTCACAGAAATCATCATATCTATTAAGCCGGTATCACACGAGAGCTTCTATAGTCAACATTCGATAATCAACATTTTTCTGGCAACATTTCTGGATTATTTTGCACTGGTATCGGAAACTAGACAGATAATAGATGAACTTAGGCAACATAAATATTATAGATGTTGACCTCATAAGCTGCCAGACCAGTGTTGAGGATAAATATTGAGGGAAAAAGCGCTCGTCTGATACCGGCTTTACCCATTAATTTTCGGAAGTTTAAACCTATGCGAACAATTCTTAATCTATCGAAATATGTACAAATTTAGCTTGCTGTCAAAACAAAAATATATATATATGCTGGCTCGCTACCGCTCGCCAGGAAAATATTGTAGCTTGGATGGGGGTAAACGTCTTAAAACAGTAGGCTGAATGTTACTTTATGTTACTTTGCCATCACCCATTAAGATTGCGGTGCTAGCTGCGGTGCGGCTCGTAAATATTGTCCTCTATAATTGGTT
Source organism: Lithodes maja (assembly GCA_037953745.1). Classification (NCBI taxonomy): domain Eukaryota; kingdom Metazoa; phylum Arthropoda; class Malacostraca; order Decapoda; family Lithodidae; genus Lithodes; species Lithodes maja. The sequence goes on along the minus strand of JBAKBP010000968.1, from coordinate 222,390 downwards.
AGTTATAATACGACTTCAGAGGCTATCAATCTTACTGGATTATAAAGCCAGCACACTGTAAGTCAAGAATAACGTCAGGACTGGAGCCCATATTCGAAAACTGCAGGCCCTTGTTAAAAAAAAAAAAAAAAAAAAAAAAAAAAAAAAAAAAAAAAGTCACACACATACATTAGTAAGTACTGTACAGTACACTCACGCGTACTAAAAGTTGCTCAGTGGTGGGTCCTTCCTTCCACCAACTCCCCCACCTTCCACCCCCAAACTATCCACCAACTCCCCCACCTTCCACCCCCAAACTATCCACCAACTCCCCCACCTTCCACCCCCAAACTATCCACCAACTCCCCCACCTTCCACCCCCAAACTATCCACCAACTCCCCCACCTTCCACCCCCAAACTATCCACCAACTCCCCCACCTTCCACCCCCAAACTATCCACCAACTCCCCCACCTTCCACCCCCAAACTATCCACCAACTCCCCCACCTTCCTTCTCTAGCTGGCAGTTAAGGGGAGACTGGCCGTTTGTTTGGACTATTCATTCATTTATTCATATCATTTTTTAGTTTCCTCCCTTGACCTCCATCAAGCTTAGAAAAACACCCCCTAGACCCCCCTTTAAGATAAATTTGTACATTTTTCGGTAGGAAAATTTCCCGGCCGAAGGCCGGTTCGTCTTATAATTGCAGGCTCGCTATCGCTCGCCAGGATAAAATCAACACCTAAATGGCACGAAATTGACACAGAAATGGGGCGAAAGGTGTTAAAATCGCCAAACTAATGGGCCGAACGTCTTATAATCTCAAAACTAGTGGGCCTAAACATTAGGGAGAAGGGGGTCCAGAAAAACGGTCTTCCTCCCCTTAATGATTGGAGACGATTGTTCTCATGTATTGTAAATTATTGTTAAACCATCTTTGCACATACTTACAATAGCCGACATTAAACAAATTATTAGGAATGTATTAATACAATATACTGTTTAATAGTATTCTCAAAATGAGTCTCTACACACAACGTGGGTTACAAGAATTTCGGCTGTAGTGGTCTTGTGCATCTCCCGGAATGAACCACCTGACACTCATATCTGTTCGCCACCTGCTGCTTCATGGAGCGCCATCTGTATAATGTGTTACGACTATTCCTTCATTAACTGGAGTTGCGTATCTTATTAATGATAGAAATTCGTCTGCTAAAATAATGATAATCATGATAATATTGACAAGGGTTGATGTAAAGAGTAGTCATATTTTGGGGAGTGAGTTGATCTTGTGTTATCGGTCTGGTGGTTATAGCTCCAGTGAGGGTTGTGTTACTCCAGCCCCTGTGTCGTCCGTGGAGACTCGACGTATTGGATATAATGAGTTCAGGTACGTGGGAGAATTTACGAAGGGGATTTTGCAGTTATTAATTATATATATATATTTTATATTTAGTGTTTATTAATTTGGTTTGTAACAATTTTGCCTAGAGTGAAATTATTTGTTATTTTCAGCCCATTAGTATACTGGTTTTGTTTTGTTCAATTTAATAATATTCATACATCATACTGACACCCACACCAACAAAGAGTAACCCACCTGGTGTGTGAGGGTGCGGGGGTGGTAGAGTGTGGTGTCGGCTACAGGGGCGTGGGCGTGGGCGGGGTGGCTGATAGACAAACGATAGGCGGTCACAGCACCGTTGATTGATAGGGCGAACTTGGACGGCCACGCCAAGGACAGGGACGAGGCTGGGGAAGATAGAAAAATAGATGGATACGCTGCTTATGGGTTATTTTGCCTGGTGACCGGACAACTCAACCAATAAACCATTTCAACCAGTAGTTCTCAACCAGTACCAAATCAACCAATACGGTTAGGTTAAGTTAGGTTAGTACTATATTTTGGCACTGGTTTGGTGGGTCTTAGTTGATTTGGCACTGGTTTAGAGCTACTGGTTGAAATGGTCTACTGGTTGAGGTGTCCGGGAACCGTTTTGCCTGATACTACATCTCTCAGACCATTTACGTTTGTCACACTCTTCAGTTGGAATTCATTTGTTATATTGTGCATAGTCATATATATTCCAATGTGAAATACTTTACATATTATAATACTGAAACCAATTATATAATGTTTGAACCAGTTACTAACTTCAAGTAATTTACCTGTGGGAGAGAGAGAGAGAGAGAGAGAGAGAGAGAGAGAGAGAGAGAGAGAGAGAGAGAGAGAGAGAGTGGGGGGGGGGGCGGAGAAAAGAGGAGAAAGGAAAGGAAAAAACCCCGCAAATATATGTTTACATAGATTTACATAGATACACTGACCACACAGACCTTACGATCCCAGCGAGGTGGTCAGGACTTAATTCTAGTAGAGATGGCTAACCCGAGAGTAAGGGACAGTGGAAGGAAAAGATAGCAAAGAAGAAGAAGAAGAAGAGAGAGAGAGAGAGAGAGAGAGAGAGAGAGAGAGAGAGAGAGAGTACCAGAGGGCTAGCTATAGTACTGACGACCACCGGAAGTATTAGAGGAGAATGACCGACATCCCTCTTGACACCTACCCTCCCTATCCACCCCTCCCCAACACATACCCCCACACCTACCCGCCCTCCCTATCCTCCCCTCATCCCACCCCACCCTACCCCTTCCCCTACCCTCCTCTCTCCCACCCGTCACACCACCATATCCCCCCCCCCCCCCCCGCCACACACACACACACACACTACCACCTCTGTCACTCTCCCACGACACTCAGCCAGGATAACAGACAGCCTCGTAGACAGGAAGAGGCACAAGCTGTCGGGAGGTGGGAAACAGGAAGAGAAACAACAGGAACGCCATACACCAAATATCCGCCCTATAATACAGTCATTTAACCCATACAGAACCGGTGGCATCCTTTTCATTATATTCTGGCAGCAATTAGACGATGTTAATAAGGCTAGGAAGGACGTCTACTCATTAAAGGACTATAGACTATCCCAATCAATCTTTTTAGCTACCATACATCTTTCCAAAGCTATATAAAATCGTCTAAATATACCTGTAGCTGAAATCGTCTAAATATAGCTGAAATTGTCTAAATATAGCTGAAATCAAGTATAAAGGACGTCGCCGGTACAGTAGGGGTTAAGAAGGGGCTCTGGGTGGGGGATTAATCAGTCCTGGAAAGGCAGTACTGTAAGAGTCTTATAGCTACACTTTTGATACACTGGTGAATTACGTTGATATACTGCTTCAGTCTCAGGGATTGCATTACTGGCGCTCACTAACAAAATTATGTTTAGAACCTAAGCTTTGCATTATTTCACTTTTCAAAAAAATTACTGGTCCAAAATTACCTTCCATGGCCTACAACGAGTCAAGGCTATATATTATTTATATTAGGATATATTTATTTCTTATTATCTCGTTTATTTTCTGTAATCCAAACAAAACACATTCGGACATTTGCCGATTATATTAACCCTTTCACGTTTTTATGACGTAGAGGTTGCCAGATTAGCAATAATAAATAGAGTTCTCTCACTCTTATAATTACCTCTCCAAAATTAGTTTTCTGCCCACAGCTAACTCAAAGACAACTGCAGAGGTTGAAGTAACTCAACTAAAGGTTTCTAAATACCCCTGATGGTAACAAAGGCTTTAAAGTATCCCTAATAGGCTCAAAATTGCGTCAAGAACGTGAGAGGGTTAAGTTTGGAAGCAACTTTGGGATTCAGTGGGTTAATTTTATGTATATTTTCATTGTCCTAGATATTGTTTTTAAGGGGGGATGGTTCACTTTTTTGGCGATTTTTGCATGTATTCATTATTTTTCTAGTTTCCTCCCTAGACCTCCATCAAATTAAAAAAAAACATCCATTAGATCCCCCTTCTAGATTAATTTGTAAATTTTTTGATGGAAAAATTTCCCGGCTGAAGGCCGGTTCTTCCAACATTACAGGCTCACTATTGTTCACCAGGGAAAAAATCAACACCTAAATAACACGAAAGGTCTCAATATTGACGAAGAAATGGGGCGAAAGGTCTTAAAATCGACTAACTAATGGGGCACACATCTTAACATCTGAAAACTAATGGGGCTAAACGTGAGGGAGAAAGTGGTCCAGAAAAGTGGCCCATCCCCCCCTTAAAAAAGGGGAGGCTGAATTCTTGACCCCCAAGTAGGCCTGTATAAGAGATAGTGTTTCTGGCATTATACCATCTTATTACATATGCTAATATTAAGACTCGCTGAAAAAATCAGATCTCTATGTGTGCACGCGCGAGCGCAAAATGTCATAAAATGTCATTGCACTTTCGTAAAATCATCTAGTCACTCAAAATTGTTCAAATTTCCTGCAATTTTCGTATGGCATAGAGTACAAGCATCCCCTACACCGTGCCGTTTAAATTAACCCCTATTGAATAATAGAAGGTGCTGAAAAAAATATATTACATTATTATGTTTGGGTTACAGCTGATTTGACTCCAAAAAGGTCAAAACTCGGACATTTTCGGCAAATCGGCATTTATTTAAACGGAGAGGCGTTCCTATGTACCCCTATGTACTCTGTTTAGAAGGGGAATGCATTTGAGCAATAGATAAAAATATAGATAGACTCGTAAGTGCAAAAAAATTATACCAAACCACACAAATTCTTAGATTTTTGTCACTAAATTATTTTGGGGGCAGAGAAAACAGTTTGTCCTCCTTAGCTTCCGTTTTCTATCATAGCGCGCAAATAGAAGATCGAGAGTTATGGCAAACTAAAAAAATATTTCGTCAGGGGTTGCCCTCACTGATATGTTTTACAGAATTTTTACCAAAATCCATGATTTTGGGGCCCCCCCAAGGGGGCCCTAGAGATATCATATGGGTGTGTATGCCCTCATATGATCATTTCTATTGCTTACAGCAGCCCTTTAGACTACAGACACAAAACAAAAATTTGTGTGGCTGAAAGAAAAAAAAAAAAAATTCGGGGGTCGAGGTCGAACCCCCGGCCCGGGGAGTTATGGATGCGATATTTTTTGTTGTTCCTTCCTATGCTATTCTCCTATGTTGAAAGAAGCATTATAGAACAAGAACACAATAATTAGAAATTTTGATGTCTGGGCTCAGGACAGGGTTCAGCCTCCCCTAAGACGAATAATATTGTCTATTGATAGCCTAAATAATGTTCCTATGACACTATCGTACTGAAGCGGTTGACAAGGGAATAATCTAGGTATCATTATATATGCACCAAAGATTACCTCGTTTTATTATTATAGTTTTAATCACTACAATATATTTTCAGCACGTATTTACTCTTAATTACTTGTCATATAATTATATTATATATATATATATATATATATATATATATATATATATATATATATATACGAAAGAGCGAGAGAAACTGTACACTACCTTCCCTTTGTCCAACTGTGATTGAACACAAAATGCATTTTTAATTGGATTTGAGAGACTTTGTATTTTGTTTTTCTTTTTCCTCGTGTGTTGTGTGGAAGAGATAAATGAATGAAGGTGAGGTATATACCATGGTTTGAATAAAGGTGAGGTATATACCATGGTTTGAATAAAGGTGAGGTATATACCATGGTTTGAATAAAGGTGAGGTATATACCATGGTTTTTTATGTTGAACTCTGTTAAATGGGGGTGGATGGGGGGGGGGGGGGGGTAATTTACTCCCTAAACCTCTATCAACCTTAATAACACACCCACAAGACCCCCCTTCGAGATAAATTTGTCTAATTTTCGGTAGAAAAAATTCTAAATCACCGAGTCGCTGTCGCTCACCTGAAAGAAATCGATGCCTAAATGGCATGAGTGGTTTAAATATTGCAATGAAATGGGGAAAAAGGTTATACAATTGTGATGTCAGAGGGATCATTCTACTCCATTGTAAAAAAAAACGTTTTTTTCGTGATTGGTGTATATTTATTTCGTATGTTAGTCCATCGGCCAATCAACTATGCGAATTTGTTCTTAGGCAAGAGAGAGAGAGAGAGAGAGAGCCTGAGCCTGTCCTTTGTTCATATATGATCGAACACAGGCTACATTTCAGGGATGGATTTGAAAGTATATTATTTTTTGTCTGAGAGAGAGTGAAAGAGATTTACATAGATTAATATAGACACACTGGCCACACAGACCTTACAATCCTTTCGAGGTGGCCAGGACTTAATCCTAGTAAAAATAGCCCCCCCCCCCCCCCCTCCCCCAAAAAAATAAATAAATAAGGAAAAGGGGGATTGGGCCTGAGTATATAGATAGAACAATATCACCGTGGTTTCTCTCTCTCTCTCTCTCTCTCATCAAACCCGCGACTGACTGCGTTTGTAAATGAATAACTTTATCCTCCCCTCAGTTACTAACCCATATGTCCCCTACTAACTTCCTAGTCCTGCCACGTTAGTGGCAGGGCAGTAGTTCCCTTTCCAATGTTCCCTTACCCACTCTAAACCACTGTTTGGACACTTGATCCTCAGTGTTTTGGAGGACAAGCAGCCTAGAAGGGTCACTAGATCTGTTGTTGCTTGATTTCCTTTGTACTCTCTCTCTCTCTCTCTCTCTCTCTCTCTCTCTCGGTATGTATATTTAACCTGCTGTCGTCACTGTATATAATTATCCTTTTAGTCTAATCATATTCCAGTAGGCTACAGCACAGAACTACTATACGGCGTCACTATTATCTACGCCTTCACTTCTCCGGCGTCCTGCGTCTCTGTGTGTGCGTTGCTGACTTAAGGGGGGGTCACAGGCTTTTGTTTAATCTTTCTCTCCTTTTCTCTCTTTCCCTGGCTTGTATCCATTCGGCCCCATTCAGCCAACTGTTTTAAGACGTTTATCCCCATCCAGGTGTCGATTTCTTCCTGGCGAGCGATAGCGAACCAGTATTGTATAGAGAAATCAGGCTTCGCCGGGGACATTTTTCTATCGAAAAATTACAAATTTAGCTGGCTGTCAAAACAAAAATTTAAATGGGGGTAAACGTCTTAAAACAGTAGGCTGAATGGGGCCATCACTATTATCTACGCCTTCACTTCTCCGGCGTACTGCGTCTCTGGGTGTGTGCGTAGCTGTCTTGGAATCCCCTGGACGCTTTCTCTCTCTCTTCCCCCTCCTTTCTCTAATTCACCACTTGCGAGTTTCATTGTATAAGGAAGTTGGAGCCATAAACATCGATATTAAACAGAAATACAATAATAATGTAGGTTTCTGGTGGATAACAAGTATGTTGAATTGGGTTTTATGTGTTTATATAAGCACTACAACCGCAATTTAGGTGATGATTCTGTTAATTATCGATGTCTGCAGCTCCAACTTCCTTATAGACCGAAACTCGCGAGTGGTCAATTCACCCTTGTTTCTTTCCTTCCCTAACTCCCCTTTTCCTCCCCTCCCCCTTCCCTAACTCCCCTGCCTTTCCTCCCGTCCCCCTTTCCTAACTCCCCTGCCTTTCCTCCCCCTTCCCTAACTCACCTGCCTTTCCTCCCCCTTCCCTAACTCCCCTGCCTTTCCTCCCCCTTCCCTAACTCACCTGCCTTTCCTCCCCCTTCCCTAACTCACCTGCCTTTCCTCCTCTCCCCCTTCCCTAACATCCCTGCCTTTCCTCCCCCTTCCCTAACTCTCCTGCCTTTCCTCCCCTCCCCCTTCCCTAACTCCCCTGCCTTTCCTCCCCCTTCCCTAACTCCCCTGCCTTTTCTCCCCCTTCCCTAACTCACCTGCCTTTCCTCCCCCTTCCCTAACTCACCTGCCTTTCCTCCTCTCCCCCTTCCCTAACATCCCTGCCTTTCCTCCCCCTTCCCTAACTCTCCTGCCTTTCCTCCCCTCCTCCTTCCCTAACTCCCCTGCCTTTCCTCCCCCTTCCCTAACTCCCCTGCCTTTTCTCCCCCTTCCCTAACTCACCTGCCTTTCCTCCCCCTTCCCTAACTCACCTGCCTTTCCTCCTCTCCCCCTTCCCTAACTCCCCTGCCTTTCCTCCCCCTTCCCTAACTCTCCTGCCTTTCCTCCCCTCCCCCTTCCCTAACTCCCCTGCCTTTCCTCCCGTCCCCCTTTCCTAACTCCTCTGTGTTACGACCGGGCACTCGGGTACACTAGGGCTCTTACACAGGACTCGAGTATGGCTCGCTGCCACAACGGAAACACACGATCCCAACCCCAGAGTACTGCCAGCCGAACAAAAAACGCCACTACCCTCCAGAGTTCTATCTGCTATAACGGGGTATACAAGAACTCGGTACTAGCGTTTCACACAACAGACTAATAACAAGACGGGAGTTATCTAGTCTGGTCAACAATCAAACAAAGAAGAAAGTACTACAACACTAAAGAATAGTGTTGGCCGAAGCCGAAGTAATCCACCCTTGAACTAAGAACTTAAGAAGTCCTCCACCCTCTACTTCGGATCGGCACTATTACGTTACGTTAAACAATAGTCCTCGAGCATCCAGCAAGGAATCTTCTGATAAGTTAGATGCTTCTCGAATACTCATAAGAAGTAAGTATCGGATTTTGAACAGCAATTTAATGAATAACTCACTGGTAATTAAAGGCTTTAAATTGACATAAGAAGAATTATAAGAATAAGCAATAGGATATGGCAAACATTAAGAAGAAGTACTCCGACAATGCACTGGCAATAGCCTACTAAGATTGTGCTCGTGGGCCACTAATCTCTGAAGTAGCTAAGCGTGCCACACATGAAATCAATAGTGCTTAAACAATAATATACATACGGAGAAGCTTCAATACTAAACTGTATCTGCTGGTCGAGCAAAGTCTAGCTGGGATATCTAAGGTTAAGAGACAATGGCTGAGCAAGCGGCTCGTAGCCTAGCGAGGTCCTTAAGACTGTGCGGCCAAATTACGGTAATTGACGGGATGCTCTCTTGAGAGATCCAGATCACTAGTATCTGGTTCTCTCCTGGCGATCCTCTCAAAGTCAAGCAAATGAGATAGCACAGTGTTGGGTGGCACAGGCAAAAGCCCTCACTCGCAACACAGTGCTAAACTCCCACGGTACACAATCAAAAAGACCCCCTAGGCTTCCCACGTCTCCGTTGCAATTGTGCTGGTTCAACCAACCTAGCACTCATAGGAAATCACAACTCGAGGAACCCTATCCCAGTCTAGCATTACCTAAACCAGCAGAAAACAGGAACATGAATAATAGTACACAGGGAAATACATATACGAGTGCAACAAACATCAATCAATCCTATTCTAGTTAACCCTTCCAAAATAGGCTATCTAACAGGCACTTATCTCGTGAGAACTCAAGCGATAATACTTTGGCTGACTAAATCTGCACCAAAGGGGGGGGTCATGGAGGTTAAACAGGGACGAGAAGAGTAGAAGATAGGCTGTTCAGAGAGTAGAGAAAGTTCACATCAGTCGGAAGAATATGGATAGTTGCAAGGGATATGAGAGGTCGCTTTGCCTGATGAGTTCTGATCTAAAAATGGCGAGACCTCCCTTTTTATACTCGGCCCCGTAGCGAGCATAACGGCAATCATGACGTCACATTCGCTCTCTCAATCTGGGATCGACAAAGGATTCCCACGCTCTGGATGAGGGGGGAGGGAGGGGGGAATTAGGCCTACCCCTCGTGGCGCGCTCACTGGTCGGTGTTACATAACTCTCTCTCTCTTCGCATCATTATATATATATAAATCCCACACACAATACTTATATCTAATGATATAAAATAGAACTCGTTGACTTAGAAGAAAACAAAATACATAATGATAATACTTATAGTACAACGGTTCACATAAACTGAGTTAGGAAACTCTACACAGACTACAGCCAAAGTTCCTGCCCTGACGATCCTAGCGAGAGTGGGGCATGACTGGGCGTTCTGTACAGCATGCTCATACTCGACATGCGTCACACCTCCCCCAAGATTTTACTTGCTCAACCCTGAGCTAAAATCTGATATACAGAACCCCATCAAACCCCTCACACCCAGCGACCGCATGGCACTAAAACAACGCTGAGTTTATCACTAAAACACATCTTATAAAAAAAAAATTCACATTTCATAACTCCTCCCAACAATAGTAAAAGACACAATATCATGCTCCCAGAGCGAGCTTACAGCAGCTCAGCCGTTTGATAGTTCGTGGACTACTCAAACCTTATAGGCTATGACAAACTTATACAATTATCTTCATCAAAAAGAAAGAGTTTTTATATGATTTTTATATTTTAATATGTTTTTTCCGGCTGCACTATAAGGGCAGCCTATTTTTCTTCTATACCAAACGCTCAACTCCTGCTTTACGACCCAATACGCTGGGCTACAACCGCGAGCCAACAAGCACCAAGCGCAAAATACTACTCAAACCAAAGCAGGAGGCTACCCGTGTGTCAATTTACCCAGGATCATATACCCCTGAACGACCACATGCAACCTCGTTGTCACAACCGGCAATATGGCTTGTGTCCAGGTTATATACCAATAACCTTAGTGACCACCTGGTCAGCCTCATATTCCGATTGTGAAACGGGTCCAAGATCTTGAGAGGGTAATGATCTGGGTAAACTACACCGACCGGACCATAGGCTGGAACATAGATCTCGAAATGCCCCAGCGCATCATTGTCCTTTTCACTTTCATTCATCAGGCTCTGACACGTTGCTGGTGCATTCTTAAGTCCGTCAGGCACAACATTGCACTGGTAGGTACTCCCGTCCACAACAAAACCACATACCTCTTTAGCGCGCTCGGACAAAGTTACACGCAACGACCACTCACGACATTCCTTATCCCTCAGATCCTTCGTCCACACGTAATCCAGCTCTGCTTGCACCATAGGCTGTCGAGCAGGATTTATACGGCAGGGAATTAAACTGAGCCTTGCACTATCTCCAGCCTGCATGTCGGATTCTACCCCGTACCTCAGGCCTGGAGAAGCAACAAACATGCGAAAGTACTGCCATAGCCTAGTAAATAACTGCCTTGCACTGTCTCCACGAACAACATGCCTTGTGCCCTCCCACAACCCAGCCGAGACCGCAGCTTCTAACCTGTAGTCTCCCTCCTTCTCCACCTTCGTCCCTAGAACAGCCAGGTCATGAGAGGGACAATCAGTACCACCCGTGCAGTCACTCCCACAGTTCATTATAGCTAAGGCTTCCCCGCCGATACCGTACATGCGCACCCCCACATTCCTTGTGACGACATCTGCCTGCGCAGCATCACCGCTTTTAGCGACATGGCCAGATACAGTCGGTCTGTGGTAGGGCTGTTGCATTAGACTAGAGCAGCATTGGGAGGCTATGTGACGACCGGGCACTGCGATACCACAGCCGACCCTACCAATCTGCTCAATGTCCTCCTTTTGACCACCACCCTTGGCAGCCATGGGTCGACCCTGACCTGGCAACCATGCCAAGGCCTCGTCGCCCACCTTAAACCACCGAAACAACGAGGCTAACGGTCTTTTAACAGTCACATGACCTGCCTGCGGAACATCTCGCACCGCCCGAGTTGTGAGACTCAGGGGCTCGGCACGACCAGTGGGGTATGAACCGAGCTGGTGCTGGAGTGCTGCACACTGCTGCTCAGGCAGGTGCTCTAGCGCTTCCACAGCCACCAGACTCGTGTCCCCCGCCCACTGCTTCGCCGAGACATGACAATCCCTACTCTCCTCCACCTGTGCCCTACTACCCCCCTCTCCTTCTCCACCTTGGCCGCGGCAGACCAACGCAGGGACAGTAGGCTGCTCAGGTGGTTGCCTCACAAACTCCTCCAACAGGTTCACATGACATGCTTCCCCGTCCTCGTGTTTAATCTCGACAGCACCATTACCACACTTCTGAACTTCCGGATCCTCCAACTGAGCAACCCTTTTTTCTCTCTGTGTGTAACGTTGCTGCCTCTGAGTCTCTTCCGGCCCTACCTCCTCACTAGCTGTGACAGGTCCTGGGGCCTCTCCAGACTCTAACATAGGTGCTAATACTGAATCAACCAGGAGAGCCGCCGAGTCAAAACTCTTAAAACCAACTCCAGCTTTAGCCTCCTCCTGTTGATCGTTCCTCTGCTGGTCGGAAGACGGAGGACTAGGCTGTGACACTTTATCTGCCCGAGCTCGGGTGACAACACACGCCATGGGTTGTGTCTGGCACCGCTCGACCCACTCTTGCTCTTCCCTACTCACGTCGGCCGTCCTCTCGGCAACGACTAAGGGTAGAACCTCAGAAGCGGGCATTGCAAAGTCGTTGCCGAGAAGAAGGTCGACGCCCTCCACTGGCAGTTTCTCCACAATCCCAACATCCAATTCACGTGCCACACCATCCACCTCCAACTCCAACCGCACCAGCGGGTATGACCGAGTTGCATTAATACCCTGCACCACTACCACCCGAGCCGCATTTATAGGGTAGCCAGTCAAATTGTTCATCAGAGTCTGGGAAGCACCTGTATCACGCAAGACCTCTACTCCATGCTTGCGCCCCGCCCACATCACGCAACCCCGTCCTCTATGGTCGCAAAAAACATCCTGAGCAGGGTTCGAGCCTCTCAGGTGTTTCTGCATTGGCTGTGCCTCAGCCTCTGACGAACTGCCCCGGGCAAACTCAGAAGACTTCGGAGACACACCAATGTTGCAGGCCAAAGACACAGCTGCTGTAGGTGGTTTGCTAGGACAGACTCTTGCAAAGTGCCCCTTTTCATGACAAAGATAACACTCCAACTCCCCTCTGGGCTTCCCTTGGTACTGGGAAGGGCCCGGCCCCTTCTTAAATGGGACGGTGTTAGTCTTGTGGTCAGTCTTGGTATCATAGCTCTTGTACTTGTTTGCATAATGTATATCACTAACTCGGGGGGGTGGGGTGTCACGCCCCTTGTTACCTGCCTCACTACGCTGGGCAGACCCGCACCCACGAATTAATGATAGCCGGAGGTCAGCCATCTCAGCTGCCTCCTGTAGAGTTTTAGGGTTCTTTTCTTTAATAGTTAAAGTCATATCTGCACCAGTACACTTATAAAACTGCTCGAGCAGAAACAGCTCAGTCAACTGTTCGGCCGTCTCAGCTTTCTCAGAACGTGTCCAGTTAGCAAGTGCATCTTTTAAGTCCCGGGCATGTTCAAGAAAGGTCGCCTCCCTAGTCTTCGTAACACCCCGAAACTTCAATCGATATGTTTCTGGTTGCAACTCGTATGCCCGTAGGACAGCTCTCTTCAATTCTGGGTAGTCAATGCAAGACTCTAAAGGCAGTGCATCATAAGCCTTCAGACCCTTACCCGTAAGTCTGGAGGAGACTAGAGCTGCCCACTTCTCTTCAGGCCAATTATGCTCCCTACACTTCTTCTCAAAACGATTAAAAAATTCTGTGACCTCAGTTTCACTAAATGCCGGCACCAACTTGACTAAGTGGGACAAGGACTGTTCTCTTACTTGGCCCTCCCGGCCCATCCGAATCCCTGTCGACTCTGCACGAGTCTTATCTAAATCTATTTGAGCACAATATTTCTCTGAGTCGTACCTAAGCTCAGCCTCGTGCCTCCTGGTCTCATTCTCCGCCTCAATCTCATGCTGCTTCTCCTGCTTCCTAGCCTCAATCTCATGCCTCCTAGTCTCATTCTCCTGCCTCCTAGACTCAGCCTCAATCTCCTTCTCCTGCTTCCTAGACTCAGCCTCATGCCTCCTAGTCTCATTCTCCTGCCTCCTGGTCTCAGCCTCAGCCTCAATTTTAGCAAGCTCAAGTCTAAATATCATATCTGGAGACAGGCAGGAAGAGGGAGCTGCCACTACTGAAGGAGGGGGGGCAAGAACTGGGGAACCACCATACGCACCGCCCGAGGGCACTCCAATCTTCCAATTCTCATCCCTCTGTGGGAGAGTGCTAACCTCCGGCAACTGAGTGGACGGCACTGTGGGAGTCGAGTGAGAGGGGATCTGGGGAGGAACCCCCCCAAACGCCCTCTCCTCCGAAACCCCATGTCGCCCACGCAACACCCAGGAAATCAGCTCCCCCTTGGACATCCCTCCTACATTGGATAGACCCAAAACCTTGGCTATCAGGTGCAAGCCATAAACATTCACCCCAGTCAGCCTCTCCTCCGTCACATGGTACTGCTTACTCACAAAAAGTCTAGCATCCTCCTCACTAGTTACTAACGGCACCTCCTCAAATGGCATCTCTCGCTCCTCGTCAATACTAGGGCCCGACATACTGAAGTTCACCAAAAAATTCTCGAGACAAAAGTGTTAAACTCCCTTATGCAAGCACTAATTACTAAATTAACTGGAGTCTCTTAAATGCTCTCCTAATTGCCTTACAAAAAAAAATATTCTTCAATATGTACGCTAAAGTACCAACAAACAAATGTTGTACAACTCTGCAAAAAATTTATACTGTTCACAAAATCCTAAGCAAGGTCGCCATTTGTTACGACCGGGCACTCGGGTACACTAGGGCTCTTACACAGGACTCGAGTATGGCTCGCTGCCACAACGGAAACACACGATCCCAACCCCAGAGTACTGCCAGCCGAACAAAAAACGCCACTACCCTCCAGAGTTCTATCTGCTATAACGGGGTATACAAGAACTCGGTACTAGCGTTTCACACAACAGACTAATAGCAAGACGGGAGTTATCTAGTCTGGTCAACAATCAAACAAAGAAGAAAGTACTACAACACTAAAGAATAGTGTTGGCCGAAGCCGAAGTAATCCACCCTTGAACTAAGAACTTAAGAAGTCCTCCACCCTCTACTTCGGATCGGCACTATTACGTTACGTTAAACAATAGTCCTCGAGCATCAAGCAAGGAATCTTCTGATAAGTTAGATGCTTCTCGAATACTCATAAGAAGTAAGTATCGGATTTTGAACAGCAATTTAATGAATAACTCACTGGTAATTAAAGGCTTTAAATTGACATAAGAAGAATTATAAGAATAAGCAATAGGATATGGCAAACATTAAGAAGAAGTACTCCGACAATGCACTGGCAATAGCCTACTAAGATTGTGCTCGTGGGCCACTAATCTCTGAAGTAGCTAAGCGTGCCACACATGAAATCAATAGTGCTTAAACAATAATATACATAAGGAGAAGCTTCAATACTATGCTGTATCTGCTGGTCGAGCAAAGTCTAGCTGGGATATCTAAGGTTAAGAGACAATGGCTGAGCAAGCGGCTCGTAGCCTAGCGAGGTCCTTAAGACTGTGCGGCCAAATTACGGTAATTGACGGGATGCTCTCTTGAGAGATCCAGATCACTAGTATCTGGTTCTCTCCTGGCGATCCTCTCAAAGTCAAGCAAATGAGATAGCACAGTGTTGGGTGGCACAGGCAAAAGCCCTCACTCGCAACACAGTGCTAAACTCCCACGGTACACAATCAAAAAGACCCCCTAGGCTTCCCACGTCTCCGTTGCAATTGTGCTGGTTCAACCAACCTAGCACTCATAGGAAATCACAACTCGAGGAACCCTATCCCAGTCTAGCATTACCTAAACCAGCAGAAAACAGGAACATGAATAATAGTACACAGGGAAATACATATACGAGTGCAACAAACATCAATCAATCCTATTCTAGTTAACCCTTCCAAAATAGGCTATCTAACAGGCACTTATCTCGTGAGAACTCAAGCGATAATACTTTGGCTGACTAAATCTGCACCAAAGGGGGGGGTCATGGAGGTTAAACAGGGACGAGAAGAGTAGAAGATAGGCTGTTCAGAGAGTAGAGAAAGTTCACATCAGTCGGAAGAATATGGATAGTTGCAAGGGATATGAGAGGTCGCTTTGCCTGATGAGTTCTGATCTAAAAATGGCGAGACCTCCCTTTTTATACTCGGCCCCGTAGCGAGCATAACGGCAATCATGACGTCACATTCGCTCTCTCAATCTGGGATCGACAAAGGATTCCCACGCTCTGGATGAGGGGGGAGGGAGGGGGGAATTAGGCCTACCCCTCGTGGCGCGCTCACTGGTCGGTGTTACATAACTCTCTCTCTCTTCGCATCATTATATATATATAAATCCCACACACAATACTTATATCTAATGATATAAAATAGAACTCGTTGACTTAGAAGAAAACAAAATACATAATGATAATACTTATAGTACAACGGTTCACATAAACTGAGTTAGGAAACTCTACACAGACTACAGCCAAAGTTCCTGCCCTGACGATCCTAGCGAGAGTGGGGCCTGACTGGGCGTTCTGTACAGCATGCTCATACTCGACATGCGTCACACTAGGGCCTTTCCTAGCTGATGCTGAGAGGATTGGGTTCTAGTCATGTGGTGATGGGCTGGTCTATCAGAGTGAGAACTGAGCGATCTCTGCCATACCCATAGCTTACTCTGACTGTTCCTTTTACTTATATATTTTCTAGATCTCAAGTGACGGCGTCTCTTGCGTGGATTGACCTCCTAATCTACCAAGATTGGAAGCCAAAGCGTCACATCTTTCCTTTGCCCCTCAACTTTCTCTTCACAATTGCTGGGGGGCACAGGGCCCTGGGTGGGGCTTTGGTTTCCCGGGCGTTTCCGCACCCTCCTCAGCTCCCCGCCATGGAGTGGCTTCGGTCACCCATGCTTTATTGTGGTCGGCAGGGAGGGTTCTGTGGGGGCGCTCGGTTATGGCCTTGGCCTTGCTCGGGGCCTTGGGGCTGTTCGGCCAGGCAGCTTGGGGAAAAACAACAACAACAACTAACAAAACATAAATATAAATAAAGAAATAAAGACTCTACTAAAAACGAATCCCACCAAACTAAAATAAAAGGAGAACGAGGAAGCGGAAATAAAGATAATATTTTCCAAGAATAATAAAGCCCAAGATAAAGAAAATCCCCTGGAAAATAAAGAGGTCAGTGGGGGCTCTGGTGGTACAAGAGCGCGGTTCACTTCATACATTCTAATAGTGAGGTACAGCCACGAGCAAAAGTACGGTACCTCCCCTGCATTACCCTCAGTACGGTACCTCCCCCTGCATCACCCTTAGTACGGTACCTCCCCCTGCATCACCTTCAGTACGGTACCTCCCCCTGCATCACCCTCAGTACGGTACCTCCCCCTGTATCACCCCCAGTACGGTACCTTCCCCTGCATTACCCTCAGTACGGTACCTTCCCCTGCATTACCCTCAGTACGGTACCTCCCCCTGCATCACCCTCAGTACGGTACCTCCCCCTGTATCACCCCCAGTACGGTACCTTCCCCTGCATTACCCTCAGTACGGTACCTCCCCCTGCATCACCCTCAGTACGGTACCTCTCCCTGTATCACCCCCAGTACGGTACCTTCCCCTGCATTACCTTCAGTACGGTACCTCCCCCTGCATCACCCTCAGTATGGTACCTCCCCCTTTATCACACTCAGTACGGTACCTCCCCCTGCATCACCCTCAGTACGGTACCTTCCCCTGCATTACCCTCAGTACGGTACCTCCCCCTGCATCACCCTCAGTACGGTACCTCCCCCTGTATCACACTCAGTATGGTACCTCCCCCTGCATCACCCTCAGTACGGTACCTTCCCCTGCATTACCCTCAGTACGGTACCTTCCCCTGCATTACCCTCAGTACGGTACCTCCCCCTGCATCACACTCAGTACAGTACCTCCCCCTGCATCACCCTCAGTACAGTACCTCCCCCTGCATCAACCCCAGTACGGTACCTCCCCCTGCATCACCCTCAGTATGGTACCTCCTCCTGTATCACCCCCAGTACGGTACCTCCCCCTGCATCACCCTCAGTACAGTACCTCCCCCTGCATCACCCTCAGTATGGTACCTCCCCCTGCATCAACCCCAGTACGGTACCTCCCCCTGCATCACCCTCAGTACGGTACCTCCCCCTGCATCACCCTCAGTACGGTACCTCCCCCTGCATCAACCCCAGTACGGTACCTCCTGCATCACCCTCAGTATGATACCTCCCCCTGCATCACCTTCAGTATGGTACCTCCCCCTACATCACCCTCAGTACGGTACCTCCCCCTGCATCAACCCCAGTACGGTACCTCCTCCTGCATCACCCTCAGTATGGTACCTCCCCCTGCATCACCTTCAGTATGGTGCCTCCCCCTACATCACCCTCAGTACGGTACCTCCCCCTGCATATGGTACCTCCCCCTGCATCATCCTCAGTATGGTACCTCCCCCTGCATCACCCTCAGTACGGTACCTCCCCCTGCATCATTCTCAGTATGGTACCTCCCCCTGCATCACCCTCAGTACGGTACCTCCCCCTGCATCACCCTCAGTACGGTACCTCCCCCTGCATATGGTACCTCCCCCTGCATCATCCTCAGTATGGTACCTCCCCCTGCATCACCCTCAGTACGGTACCTCCCCCTGCATCATCCTCAATATGGTACCTCCCCCTACATCACCCTCAGTACGGTACCTCCCCCTGCATATGGTACCTCCCCCTGCATCATCCTCAGTATGGTACCTCCCCCTGCATCACCCTCAGTACGGTACCTCCCCCTGCATCACCCTCAGTACGGTACCTCCCCCTGTATCACCCTCAGTACGATAACTTTCCAAAATACTTATATTTTTCTCACACCAGCCGCCAGTCACCCTCAAAACCCACTTGACCCCCTGCATCCACCCTCACCCACATCAAAAATGTCCATCCACTCCTTCATCCTCAGATTTCGGGGTCATATTTCCGCTCCCTAGAACAGTCTGCTAAATCACTCAAATTACTCACTCCATGCATGTCTTTAAACCCCCCCCCCCCCCACACACACACACACAGACCCACCCACATACAAAGGATGCAAATGAAAATACCCTTTTTGTCATCCATGCTGGTTCAAATGACGTCATGCGCACCAGATCCGAAGAGTTGATGGAGAAATATCGCAAGATGATCCAGCACTACAAAAACAAGTCAAGGAATATCATCATCTCAGGCATTCTCCCCAAGATCGACGCACCTGACAAATTCTACGACAAGGCCTTCAGCACAAATAGCCGACTAAAATATTTGTGTCTGAGGGAAGAAGTTGAATTTATCAACCTCTGGGACAACTTCTACAACCAGCCTACTCTGTTCCGCAAGGATGGCACTCATCTAAACCCTGTGGGTTCAGCACGCATGGGTCGTCTCCTACACGAAGCAGTCCGCAGCCATGGATCAAAAAACGCCATCCGAGAAGAAGCAGCAGTGACATAAATCATCCAACGCCAAGAAAAAACAGAGGCAACCGAGGACCAGGAAATTTACGAACAAATTGCAGATGTAAGTAACTCACAAGATACCGTAATTTTTGGCGACTTTAATTTACCTGTGACCAAGTGGGGCGATACTCTTACATCACACTCCGGACATGACTTGAAAACGAACTTGCAAGAGAGTTCGCTTTATCAATTTGTTCGAACGCCAACCCGTGGTAATAACGTTCTTGACATTGTACTTGCAACAAAAGAAGAATTAATAGAGAATTTGAATGTTGGTGATGAATTCAGTAACAGCGACCATCGTACGATAACTTTCACTTTAAAGTTTACTAGTAACGAACCAAATAGTAGCATCGAAAAAGTCCCTAATTTCAAGAAAGCAAACTTCCATAAACTTAGAGCTATGTTTAAAGAAACTGACTGGAGCTTTTTCATTCACAATAACGGCATAAATACATCTTGGAAGTTATTCGAAGCCACTTACCTAAAAGCAGTGCAAGACTGCATACCATAGAAAATACGGCGTCCAGGCCATAATAATAAGCCCAAATGGTGGAATAAAGATATTTCAAACTGCCTGCTTGCTAAAAAATGTGCTAATGATAGATTAAAATCCTCACAAAATGACGAAGAACGGCTGAAATTTGTAGAGCTACGACGCAAAGCCAAAAAGTGAATTAAGCAAAGTAAAAAGACCTTAGAGTTACATATTGCGAATCAAAGTAAAACAAACCCGAAAGAATTCTATAGTTATATCAGAAAGAAAAAAGTAGTTACTTCAACTGTTGGACCGTTAGTCGATGAAAATGGAGAATACACCAAAGACGAAGTACAAATGAGTAATGCCCTCAATACCTTCTTTGCATCAGTGTTTACAACAGAAGACCTCAGTGATATCCCTACACCATCGCCGATTCAGATTGATAATTCAGATGTTCTAAGCAATATCACCGTTACAGAGAGAGAAGTATTGAATTGTTTAGATAAACTCAAGGTAAATAAAACGCCTGGACCTGATAAAATCTCGCCTAGAGTTCTAAAGGAAGCTAAGGATGAGCTCTCCAAACCACTGACATTACTATTCAATAAATCCTTGCAGTCTGGAACTATGCCCGATCAGTGGAAGCTAGCCAACGTAACACCGATATTCAAAAAAGGCAGCAAATCCCTACCCAGTAACTATCGTCCAATTAGCTTAACCTCAGTTGTATGTAAAATGCTAGAAACGGTCATACGAGACAGACTCGTAAATCACTTAGAGGAAAATAACATACTTAAAGATACTCAACACAGCTTTCGTAAAAAACGTTCCTGTTTAACAAACCTCTTAGACTTCTTCCACGATATCCTCAACCTCTACGATGAGAGTAAAGCTGTAGATATTATATACCTTGATTTTCAAAAGGCCTTTGACAAAGTTCCCCACAAACGTTTACTGCTAAAACTAAAAGCGCATGGAATACAAGACGGTGTGTTGAAATGGATAGAAAATTGGCTCAGCGACAGAAAGCAAAGAGTAGTCATAAACGGTAAGGCATCTAAATGGACCAATGTAAGTAGCGGGGTACCCCAGGGATCGGTACTAGGACCAATTCTCTTTCTAATTTACATCAACGACATAAAGGAGTACAAAGGAAATCAAGCAACAACAGATCTAGTGACCCTTCTAGGCTGCTTGTCCTCCAAAACACTGAGGATCAAGTGTCCAAACAGTGGTTTAGAGTGGGTAAGGGAACATTGGAAAGGGAACTACTGCCCTGCCACTAACGTGGCAGGACTAGGAAGTTAGTAGGGGACATATGGGTTAGTAACTGTGGGGAGGATAAAGTTATTCATTTACAAACGCAGTCAGTCGCGGGTTTGATGCGAGATATTTGTCTAGGCGGAATTTAAATGAATCAACGGTGCTGCAGTCTATAACGTTTCGGGGAAGCCCATTCCACAAGTTGACAACTCGATTGAAGAAGAAATTCTTAGATTCGTGCGAGTTAAAAGATTTACCAATAATTTTGCAACCGTTTCCCCGTGTGTAATTAGATTGGTCGATAGTGAAGTACTTACTACAGTTCATATTGTCGATGCCTTTGATGATTTTGAACACTTGAATTAAGTCGCCTCTTAATCTGCGCTGGGTTAAAGGAAATAGATTTAATTCTCTAAGACGCTCTTCGTATGGTTTGTTCTTTAGGCTAGGTATCATTTTGGTAACTCTACGTTGAACTCGTTCTAGCTTGTTTATATCTTTTTGGTAATAAGGGCACCAGGATTGAACGCAGTATTCCAGAAGAGGGCGGACTAAGGAATTGTAAAGGGTTAGGATAACTTCTTTGGATTTATGCTCAAATGACCTGCCTATAAAGCCAATTATTTTGTTTGCCTTCTTAACAACTTCTGAACATTGTTGACTCGGTTTTAGGTTACTCGATATTGTTACTCCCAGATCAGTTTCTCTGTTTACATTCTTAAGCTGAGTGCCATTCATCGAATAGTTTGCTTTCTCATTTAGGTATCCGACATGTAGTACTTTACATTTATCCGCATTGAAACTCATTTGCCAAATTTGGGCCCAACATGACAATTTATCTAGATTGTGTTGCATATCGTCAACTTGTTCTTTTGAGAGTACGCTATTTGCAATTTTTGTATCGTCAGCAAATTTTGAGATTGTGCAGGTGAGACCCTCATCTATGTCGTTGATGTAAATTAGAAAGAGAATTGGTCCTAGTACCGATCCCTGGGGTACCCCGCTACTTACATTGGTCCATTTAGATGCCTTACCGTTTATGACTACTCTTTGCTTTCTGTTGTTGAGCCAATTTTCTATCCATTTCAACACACCGTCTTGTATTCCATGCGCTTTTAGTTTTAGCAGTAAACGTTTGTGGGGAACTTTGTCAAAGGCCTTTTGAAAATCAAGGTATATAATATCTACAGCTTTACTCTCATCGTAGAGGTTGAGGATATCGTGGAAGAAGTCTAAGAGGTTTGTTAAACAGGAACGTTTTTTACGAAAGCCGTGTTGAGTATCTTTAAGTATGTTATTTTCCTCTAAGTGATTTACGAGTCTGTCTCGTATGACCGTTTCTAGCATTTTACATACAACTGAGGTTAAGCTAATTGGACGATAGTTACTGGGTAGAGATTTGCTGCCTTTTTTGAATATCGGTGTTACGTTGGCTAGCTTCCACTGATCAGGCATAGTTCCAGACTGCAAGGATTTATTGAATAGTAATGTCAGTGGTTTGGAGAGCTCATTCTTAGCTTCCTTTAGAACTCTAGGCGAGATTGTATCAGGTCCTGGCGTTTTATTTACTTTGAGTTTATCTAAACAATTCAATACTTCTCTCTCTGTAACGGTGATATTGCTTAGAACATCTGAATTATCAATCTGAATCGGCGATGGTGTAGGGATATCACTGAGGTCTTCGGTTGTAAAAACTGATGCAAAGAAGGTATTGAGGGCATTACTCATTTGTACTTCGTCTTTGGTGTATTCTCCTTTTTCATCGACTAACGGTCCAACAGTTGAAGTAACTACTTTTTTCTTTCTGATATAACTATAGAATTCTTTCGGGTTTGTTTTACTTTGATTCGCAATATGTAACTCTAAGGTCTTTTTACTTTGCTTAATTAACTTTTTGGCTTTGCGTCGTAGCTCTACAAATTTCACCCGTTCTTCGTCATTTTGTGAGGATTTTAATCTATCATTAGCAAATTTTTTAGCAAGCAGGCAGTTTGAAATATCTTTATTCCACCATTTGGGCTTATTATTATGGCCTGGACGCCGTATTTTCGATGGTATGCAGTCTTGCACTGCTTTTAGGTAAGTGGTTTCGAATAACTTCCAAGATGTATTTATGTCGTTATTGTTAATTAAAAAGCTCCAGTCAGTTTCTTTAAACATAGCTCTAAGTTTATGGAAGTTTGCTTTCTTGAAATTAGGGACTTTTTCGATGCTACTATTTGGTTCGTTACTAGTAAACTTTAAAGTGAAAGTTATCGTACGATGGTCGCTGTTACTGAATTCATCACCAACATTCAAATTCTCTATCAATTCTTCTTTTGTTGCAAGTACAATGTCAAGAACGTTATTACCACGGGTCGGCGTTCGAACAAATTGATAAAGCGAACTCTCTTGCAAGTTCGTATACAAGTCATGTCCGGAGTGTGAAGTAAGAGTATCGCCCCACTTGGTCACAGGTAAATTAAAGTCGCCAAAAATTACGGTATCTTGTGAGTTACTTACATCTGCAATTTGTTCGTAAATTTCTCGGTCAGTTTGCACTGATTGAGCTGGAGGTCTGTATATTAACGCAAGTATTATTTTTGTACCTTTATTATTCTTTATTAGCACAAAAGATGTGTCGACGTTCACAATTTGAGGTTTTGACACGAGGGTCGGGTTAAGACTTTCTTTGATATAAAATAAAACGCCACCTCCATTTTTATTTATTCGGCTGTTCTCAAACATTACATAACCGGGAAGTGAATACTCTGCTAAAAAGTCTCTATCTTCTGTATTGAGCCAAGATTCTGTTATGCCAATCACATCATAATTTTCTGTAAACACTAGTTCCTCTAAATCTGAAAATTTATTGCGTATGCTACGAGCGTTTGCATAGAAAACCTTTAAAGTTGCGGTTTTAGAACTCGCATTACGTTCTTTCATCGAATTTTTGGTTCTGGTCGGATCTACATTTACATTCATGGCTGTCCTCGGTCCTCGGTCGTTATCCCTGACGGTTTTGAATTTGGGTCGTGTTGGTGGAGATTTATCCAAATTCGCGGTTCTTGACGGATTAGTATTTAATTCCTTTGTAGGTTGCCGTCCTCGCTGTCTTCGGTCCTCCTTCCTGGTTGTCCTGTGCTGAGTCGATTTCTTCTCCGAAAATCCTTCACCGCATCGTTGAGAAGACGCCCAAAACGTGCTGCTCCCACCTGGTTCAGATGAACTCCATCGTCCGAAAACAAATAGTCATCGTAGTAGAAATTGTCCCAGGTGTCGACGAATCCCACGTTCTCCTTCCTGCAGAGGTTTGCTAGACAACGATTTGTGCTGGTGGCTATGTTGTAAAATCGGCTCTCTACACCGAGCCGGGGGACGATTCCTGAGACGATGATCCTTGATGACTTCTCCTTAAACGACTTGATCAGCTGCTGGTACTTTAAAAGCAAATCTTCCGACCGGGTTCGCTGCACATCGTTGGATCCAACGTGGATGACGTACATTGTATTAGCAGGGGCCAGCTTTGATACTTCGTCAACTGCTGCAACTACGTCATCCACACCACCACCAGGGATACAAAAACGCTTCCTGGTCTTAGGTGCCCTGGCGCAAAACTCTGTGAGCTGACCACGTATCATCGAGTCTCCCACGAGCCGGACTTCTTCTATTTGCTCTTCGTCATCTGAGTCTGCGAGTATCTGGAAACGGTTTTGACACTCGGTAATCGGTATGTGTTTCCTGGTCTTGGGGCAAACGTTGTTCCTCACGACACGGAAGTTGTCTTGAGGGGGAAGAGAGTCACTATTTGTATCTTGAGTATCGGATACATCAGCTGAAGTGGCTACTGTAGGCGTTGAATTGTTGGCAGTTGACGTTGGGGCGTTGGTGGCTGCTGGAGTTGCGGTGACAATTGAAGTTTGTGGTACTCCAACGTTGAGTGTTACAAACTCTTGGAGTGATTCCAGCTTCATGGTGAGGACGTTGATCTTGTTGTAGGCTTCGTCTAATTTCACTGTAAAATTCTCTCGTTGCTGGCAGAGCCGGCAGTCTTGAAGATCGATAGTAGCAAACATGGACTCACCAAACCTACCGGCGCAGTTCGCACAAGCGCGAGGCATGGTGACAGTCACTTTCTTCAGATCACTTCACTCACTTAAAAAACAATTCACTCACTTTAAAACACTTCACTCACTTTAAAAACACTTCAATCACTTCAACCGAAAACAAATATGCTGAAATACGCAGAAATAGGTTATCAGGGTTATAGGTTATCAGGAGGGGGGGGAGGGGGAATAAGGGGGGGAAGGAGGGGAGGGGGAGGGGTGAGAAACACATGGATGAGTACTAGAGGGGAATTATCTCACCTAGAGACAAAATCCTTTGTTTTGATAGGCCCTTTTTTTTTTTGGAAGGCTTTTTTTATGGTCTTGCTTCCGTGAGGCCTATCACGTTCCCTATAGGAAGCCTTCTGTGAGGCCTATCGCGCTTGCCGGGTTAAGGCAGGTTCACACATAGGCGAGTCGATGCGCGAGGCCAACGCGAGTCACACTCGCCGCATATCGCCGTTGATGGAGCCCGAACCTTACGCGAGTAGCAGCTGATGCGAGTAAACACGCATATAACACAAGTTTACACAAGTTTACATGAGTTTACACAAGTTCATAGGAGTTTACGCGAGTGTCGGCGAGTGTAACATGACCCCAACACGCACCGCCAAAATTTGAAAAATAACGGTCAAATTCCAGGGTACGAATAGTGCGAGTCTACAGGAGTCTACATGAGTGTCACATGAGTTTACATGAGTTTACACATGTTTACACGAGATGAACGAACGCGAGTCTACAGGAAGTTAACAGGAGTGTATGGAGTGTATATTCTATTTAATTTATTAATCTTGTATTTATTTATATTTCATGTTGGATATCAATCTGTATATTATTATTTGTCATCATAAAAATATTCTTTGCATATATTCCGCATCATTATTATTATGTATGGGTAGGAGGGTGGTGGGAGGGTGGTTTGGGGGATGGTGTGGGGAAGGTAGAAGCGTAATTGACTATGTTACAAATATGAAGCTGATTGGTAAGGTAGTTTCGCCACCACGGATTTTCCTTTTTTTCCTTATCTTCGTACGGATACGCTGGAAGTGGGTGGTGGGAGGTGGTTGGGGGTGTGGTGGGGGGAAGGCAGAAGGGTAAGGGACTTGTCACACAAATATGGAACCGATTGGTGCAGTCGTTTCGCCGCCACAGATTTTCCTTTTTTTCCTTATCTTCGTACAGATATGCTGGAAGTGGGTGGTGGGAGGCGGTTGGGGGTGTGGTGGGGGGAAGGCAGAAGGGTAAGGGACTTGTCACACAAATATGGAACCGATTGGTGCAGTCGTTTCGCTGCCACAGATTTTCCCTTTTTTTTTCCTTCTGACTGACCGACAGTCAGGAGTGTTTGGGAGGAGGAATTTGGGATTTTTTTTTTTTGGGTAGCCAAAGGGTAAGGTACATGTGGTAAAAATATGAAAGCCATAGGTGCAGTCGTTTCGCTGCTACGATTTTTGTTGATAATATAAACAGACCCTTGTGACACTCATGTAGACTCGTGTGACACTCATGTAGACTCGCGTGACACTCATGTAGAGTCGTAGACTCATGTAGACTCGCGATCATTAAATTTCTAAATAGTACAACGCGAGTGTCACGCGAGTCTACATGAGTGTCACACGAGTGTACAGGAGTTTACGTGAGTCTACGTGAGTCTACGCGACTCTATGCGAGTTGGCGTCCTACTCCCACTTGACTCTCCAATTTTTGTGTCGGTACAAATTTTTTGGCCGCGTTCGCGAGTCTACGCAGTCCACCGCGAGTCCACGCGAGTCTGTGCGAGTGTCGGCGAGTGTCGGCGAATTTGGGATAATCATTGGCGAGTGCAAAAATGTCATCACTCGCGTTGGAGTTGCGCTCCGACTCGCCAATGTGTGAACCCTGCTTTATAGATAGTAGAGAGATCAGAAGATAGGTGTGTTATGGCCTCCTTATGTGAGTTTTGGAGTTCTTGCTGTGAATAATTGTTTGGAAGGCTAGTTGAATAGTGTATTGTAGAGTCGTCAGCATATGAGTGAATGGGGCTGGAGGTGTAGTTGAGAAGGTCATTAATGAATAATAGGAAGATAATTGGAGGACAGAACCCTGAGGAACACCGGAGTTGCTAAGTTGAGGAAGTGAACAGTGGCCGTCCACAACCTGGGATATGGAACGGTCGGAAAGGAATTTAGAGACAAAGGTACAAATGGAGGGATAGAAACCTTAGGAGGGTAGTTTGGAAATAAGGGATTTGTGCCAGACTCTATCAAAGGTCTTCAATATGTCTAGCTCAACAGAAAAAGCCTCATTGAAGTCCTGAGTGGAGGATGACCAAGAGTTAGTAAGATATGAAAGAAGATCACCAGTAGAGCGGCCATTAAGGAAGCCATACTGGCGGTCTGAGAGTAGGTTATGGGGAGATAAATGTTTAAGAAATTTTGAGGCAAGAATGGTTTATAAAAACTTTAGATTTGCAAGAGAATGAGAACAATTTGACGATAGTTGGAAGGTTGAGAGCGGTCACGCTTTTTTGGGACATGATAAATGAGAGCAAACTTCCAGCAAGAAGTAAAGACGTTAGAGGAGGGACAACACAGAAGCATAGATTTGTTAGTACAATACGAGGAACCCTGTCCGGTCTGTATGCCTTCTTAGTATTTAGCCCAGAGAGGGAGGAAAGTACATTTTTGAAAGAGATTATGATGTTAGGCATAAGTAGGAGAGAGGGGGGTGGAGAGGGAGGAATAGCACCGGAATCATCCAAAGTGGAGTTTTTAGCCAACATGTTAGCGAAGAGTTCAGCTTTGTCTGAGGAAGAAGTGACGGTGGTGCTGTCAGACTGGAAAAGAGAAGATAAGACGAAGAAGAAAAATTATTGGAGAGGTTTTTGGCTAAATGCCAGAAGGATTGGGAAGAGCTAAGGTTGGATAGTTAAGTGCATTTATTATTGATGAAAGAATGTTTGGCAAGCAAAGAACATATTTGGTTTGATTCTGGGCAGAAACTTAGGAAGTATGAGATTCTTGAGTTTGAAGGCGACAGTACTGTTTGAATATTTGCTTCTTATTACAGAGCAATTATTATTAGGGCAAGCATCAGTAAACCAAGATTTGTTTGCATTAGACTGAGAAAAAGAAAACGGAATGTATGCTTTCATGCGAAAGTATTAGCAAAGAGTTAAGTTTTTTCAGAGGAGGAAGTGACGGTGGTGCCGTCAGAGTGGAATAGAGGAGGGAAAGACGAAGAAGAAAAACTGTTGGAGAGGTTTTTGGCTAGATACCATAAAGCTTGGAAAGCGCTAGAGTTGGATAGTTAACCCGCTGAGACCCAGCGTCGCACGTGTTGCGTCGGCAATGTTCGATCACCAGAACCCTGCGACGCAACGTTTGCGTTCTGGCCGGTCCGGTCCTAATTACTCCGGTCCTATGGCACCCCGAGGGCTCAGATTTGTATGGGAACTGTGTAAGTATCCCACGCACCCATGCCGATGGTTGAAAACTCACAAAGTCCAACCGTGTGCTGCTGTGAGCACGCAAAAACATGTTTTTTTGGGGAAATTGCCTTCAATGGTTTACTCTTGTAAAATCCGTTTTCGGGGGCTCTGTAGGACCATTTTTTGCACTTTATGACAAATTTTTTGTTTTCCTTCATGCCTAACCCATTCGCTATTGTTTCTGGAATAAAAAAAAAAATCAAAACCTGCTGGGCCCTGGTGGTACATTTATTAATAACTAGCTGGGGCTCAGCGGGTTAAGTGCATTTATTATTGATGAAAGAATGTTTGGCGAGGCGAAGAACAGGTTTGGTTTGATTCCGGACAGAAACTTAGGATGTATGAGATTCAGGAGTTTGAAGGTGACGGTACCGTTTGAATAATTCCTTCTTATTGCGGACAGCACTAGAGCAAGCGTCAGTAAACCAAGATTTTTTGCATTAGACTGAGAAAATGAAAATGGAATGTATGCTTCCATGTTTGAAAGGATTACCTTGGTAATGTGTTCACCACTCTCTGAGGGTCCCTGGCCACGGAAGCAAATTTCATTCAATGGGAAATCAAAGAAATACTGCCGAAGAGCATCCCAGTTGGCAGTGTCAAAGTGCCACAAGCGCCGCCTGCTGGGAGGATCTGGTGGCCGTACCGGAGATATAGGAGAGGTGACAGAGATAAGCTTATGGTCTGAGGAGCCCAAAGGAGAGAAAATATATACGGTAGAAGCAGAAGGGTTAGAGGTTAGAAATAAGTCAAGAATATTGGGCCAATCTCCGAAGCGATCCGGGATATGTGTTGGATGCTGGACTAACTGCTCTAGGTAATTTAGGATAGAAAAGATGTAGGCTTATTCACCAGGTTAGTCAGTGGAAACATAGGAGAGCCATAGGCGGCGGTGAACGTTGAAATCTCCTAAGATGGAGATTTCTGAGAAAGGAGAGATAGAATGTGTTCCACTTTAGAAGTTAGATAGTCAAAGCATTTTGGATAGTCAGCGCAGAAATATTTAAGAGTGACAAGAAAGCTTTAGCCAGAGAATTGAGAATTCAGAAGAGTCAAAGTTGGGAACACAAAAGTAAGCAATATTCTTGCGTACATAGACGCAAGATCCAGGAGGTTAGGATACAGAAAAGGGTTTCCCGTCAGTAGTCCCAGATAACTGCATTTCGGTGAGAAAGAGAAAATCAGGGTTGGCAGAGGAGAGGTGGTTTTTCTACAGAGTGTAAGTTAGAGGAAAGGCCACGAATGTTGGCGAAATTAATAATGAGAGTAGAAGGAAGTGGTCCAGAGCACTTTGGCGAGTCGCTGCCAGGGGTCAGACGAGTGGGGGCATTTCTAGTTCCCCGCCCACCCCCCACCCCCTTCCCCCGCAATGGGTCGTGGTTTTGTCATCTTTGTATTTTTGATGAAAGGTAGTGTAGAATGCAAGGTGTTTGTAGTATAATATACTGATAGGAGGAGAAGGTGTTTTGGAGGGCAGGCTAGGGTTGCCCTCAATATTGATGAGGCACAGAAAGGATTAGCTAGGGTAGCCAGATGGTGAAACAGGAGTTCCAGCTTTCCTTATCAACCACCTAGCACTCCCCGGGAGTACCACCCGAGTATATTTCACTTTGTTGGTATGTCTGATTGTGTTTGTGGATGTTGGTATGTGTATATGTGTTAGTGTGTGCGTATGTGTTGCTGGATGTGAATATATTTTGGTATATGTTGGTGGTGTTGTTGGTATTTATTGTGTTATTATGTGGCTGGGTGTGGACGTGTGTTAGTGTGTGTGTTGAAGTGGGTGGATGGTTATGGGTATGTATGGGGATGTGTATGGATGTGGATGGGTGGATGGCTGTAGGCATGTAGGGGAATGTGGGGTTGGTGTGCATGGATGTGGGTGTGGGTATTTATGTGGGCATGAGTGTTGATGTATGGAAGTGTTGATACAAGTTTGTTAGTACAGTATTCCTCTGTGAATGTGGGTATGTTGCACGGTCGAGGATTTGGCGGATTGGAGTGTGATGGTCTATGTTTGTGTTTGTGGATGTGTTGGAATGTGTGTGTGTGTGTGTGTGTGTGTGTGTGTGTGTGTGTGTGTGTGTGTGTGTGTGTGTGTGTGTGTGTGTGTGTGTGTGTGTGTGTGTATTTGTATGTCGGTGACTTTGTGGGTGTTAGTTGGCGTGTGGATGTGTTTTGAGTGTGCTTGTTTTGGTTTGTGTATTGGTGTGTGTTAGTATGTATGTATGAGTGCGTATTTGTATATGTGTTTTGTGAATGTGTGTTAGTACGTGTCCTCGTACGCACGTATACGTGGGTGTGTCTTTGGGTGGGTGTGTGTGTGTGTGTTTGTGTGTGTGTGTGTGTCTTTGAGTGTGTGTGCGCGTGTTGGTGAGCGTGTGTTGGTGTGACAAGTTCCAAATATCTCTTGTTCCTCCCCCAGTCAAGTACAAGGGTTCTAACATCTTATCAACTTCTCTCTCTCTCTCTCTCTCTCTCTGTCTCTCTCTCTCTCTCAGTCTCTCTCTCACCTCTCTCTCTCTCTCTCTCTCTCTCTCTCTCTCTCTCTCTCTCTCTCTCTCTCTCTCTCTCTCTCTCTCTCTCTCTCTCTCTCTCATGAATAATGTTTAACACATGATGTTTTCATTAACATTGACTTAGAATAACTTATTTGTTTGCCTTGCTACATGTATAATTGTCCTAACGTTCAACTGTTATACATCTACTTGTTTATGGTAATTTAGGTATTCATAACTGTATAATGATAAACAATGTTTTCACACTTAGAAATATTTGTCATATTAATAGTGTTGTTTCTTTACTCTTCTTTCTATTTTCTGCAGATATATTGCTAAAGCAACATAAATACAAATAGCTTTGAAACTGATGTACGTGTGGGCAACTGTTCGTCTGGAAATATATTTCATTTGTTAAATGTTTTCCTTGTTAACAACATAATATTAATCAGATCACACGTGTCTTTATAATAATGTGCATTAAATGTTTATGACATTTATGTGACCGATATGACACTCACTTCTTAAGAAGCGTGCACTTCTTAGATCGTTCACTATGTAAATATTTGTCTTCATAATATTGATCTATTATGATTGCACTGGTAATGATGGTAATAAAGTATATTAACTATTTTCCCATTAGGAGGTGGACATTTCTGTTTCTATCCCTCCATATCTCACCATCACAATCATAATTGAGGAATAAGTATTATTATCCTTAACTTATCTCAGTTACTTCTCACCCAGTAGTTATGTTTTGTATGTGTATGAAGGAGACAACATGCAAAGGTGCCTGCAACAGGTGTCTCTCATAAGTCAAAAGAGGGAGTATAATACAGGGTAATTTAGAGTCAAAATGTTTGGACACTCGGAGCTTGAAACATAGGATGAGGGAAAGACAGATTGAGGGAGAGAGTTCCAAAACTCACTTGTCGAGTAGAAGTATGACTGGCAAAATCGGTTCACTCTTGGGTTAGAGAGTTGGACAGAATAGGGGTGGGAGTGTGTTGAAAGACAGTGTCTCCCCCTCTCCGTAGAGGAGAAGGCATGTACTGAGACAGCTCTCAAGACCACTGCTTAGTATAATTGTAGAAGAGTGAGAAAAATGCAACATTGTGCCGTGTAGAGAGAGATTGGAGGAAATTAGAAAGAGAAAATAAGTTGATGAGACTAAATCCTATTGACTCTGTCCTTTCGAGAATTGAGGTATAGGTGGAACCTACCCACACATTCGAACAATACTTGTTACATGGGTGCACTGTGCCCATGTACAGATAATAAAAACTGCGGGGGTGAGAACCCACAGAAACAGTTGAGCACACATAACTTCTGGGAAGCTATCTGAGCAAGAGTGGTAATATGAGCTTTCCAATAAAGGTCAGGGGAAAAAGAAACACCAAGATTACTGAGAGAAGATTAAAGGTTGATTTGTGTATTGTTGAAGTTAAAAGTGATAGTCGTGTGGAAGATTGTGTGAATATTGTTAGGAGGAGGCTGTAGGCACCAGCCGAACAGGGCGGTACTCCCGGGGAGTGCTAGGTGGCTGATAAGGACAGCTGGAACTCCTGTTTCACCACCTGGCCTCCCTAGCTGATCTGTTGTGCTATTATGATCAATATTGAGGGTAACCCCAGCCTGCCCTTCTAGCAATATATTATACTACAAACAGAATACATAGTTCATTATCTATAAAAAATAATAAACACGACCCACCTCGGAGTCCCCATGGGAGGAGGGGGGGGGGGGGGGGGAGTACAAATGCCCCCATTGGTTTGATCCCTGGCATCGACTCCCCTAAATGCTCTGGACCACTACCTTCTACTCATACTATGAATTTGTGCAACATTCGTGGCCTTTTCTCTAACTTCCACTCTGTGGAACACCACCTCTACTCTGCCAACCCTGATCTTCTCTTTCTCATCAAAACTCAGGTGTCTGGGACTACTGACAGCAAACCCTTCTCTGTATCCTCCTACTATCTTTATTTTCAATTTCAAGCCAAAGGTGGATGTTGCGTTATTATGGGCGCAACAATCTCGCTTTCTCTAGTGTTCCCAACTTTGACTCTACTGAATTCTCAACTCTCTGCCTAAAGCTTTCTTGTCATTCTCAAACTAAATATTTCTGCACTGTTTATCTCTCCCCTAATTCTACTGACTATCCAAAATGCTTTGATTATATAACTTTTAAATTGGAAAACATTCTATTCTTTTCTCCTTTCTCAGAAATATCCATCCTAGGAGATTTCAACGGTCACCACCGCCAATGGCTCTCCTCCGTTTCCTCTGACCAACTTGGCGAATAAGCTTATATTTTGTCTATCCTAAATGATCTAAAGCAGTTATTCCAGCAACCAAACCATATCCCGGATCGATTCGGAGACTGGCCCAATATTACTGACTTATTTCTAACTTCTAACCCTTCTGCTTATACTGTAAATCTTTGTTCTCCTTTGGGCTCCTCCGACCATAAACTTATCTCTGTCACCTCTCCTATCTCTCTGGTACAGCCAACCAATCCTCCCAGCCGGCGGCACTTGTGGTACTTTGACCCGGCAACTGGGAGTCAGTACTTCTTTGATTTCCCAAGGAATGACTTTTGCTTCTGTGGCCGGGGACCCTCGGAGAGTGCTGAACACATTACCGAGGAAATCCTCTCGGTCATGGAAGCATACATTCCATTTTCTTTCTCCCAATCTAATGCAAAGATATCTTGGTTTACTCATGCTTGCTCTCCTGCTGCCATCAATAAGAAGGAAGCGTTCAAACGGTATCGTTGCCTTCAAACTCAAGAATTTCATACTTCCTATGTTTCTGCAAAATCTGTTCTTCACCTCGTCAAATATTCTTTCATCAATAATATATGCACTGAACTATCCAAATCCAGCTCTTGCCAAGCCACCTGGCATCTAGCCAAAAATCTCTCCAACAATTTTTCTTCTTCGTCTTTCCCTCCTCTTTTCCACTCTGACGGCACCACCATCACTTCTTCCTCTGACAAAGATGAACTCTTCGCTAACTCCACTTTGGATGATTCCGGTGCTACTCCTCCCTCTCCAACCCCCTCTCTACTATTTATGCCTAACATCGTAATCTCTTCCAAGGATGTACTTTCCAACCTCTCTGGGCTCAATAGTAACAAGGCGTACAGACCGAATGGTGTTCCTCCTATTGTACTCAAAAACTGTTCTTCCATGCTGACTCCCTGCCTAGGCAAACTCTTCCGTTTCTGCCTATCTTTTAATGTCATCCCTATTTGCTTAAATTTTGCTCTCATTCAACCTGCCCCAAAGAAGGGTGACCAATCTTAATCCTCCAACTATTGTCTAATTGCTCTAATTTCTTGCATCTCTAAAGTTTTTTAAACTATTCTTACCGCAAAATTTCTTAAGCATTTATCTTCCCATAACTACTCTCAGATCGCCAGTATGGCTTCCTTAAGGGCAGCTATACTAGTGATTTTCTGCTAGACATATGAAAGGCCTTCGATAGAGTCTGGCACAAATCTCTTATTTCCAAACAACCCTCTACGGTTTCTCTTCCTCCATCTTTGCCTTTATCTCTAATTTCCTTTACGGCCGTTCCATATCTGCGGTTGTGGACGGCCATCGTTCATCTCAACCTATCAACTCTGCTGTTCCTCAGGCTTCTGTCCTATCTCCAATTATCTTCCTATTAATCATTAACGACCTTCTCAATTGCACCTCCAGCCGCATTAACTCATATGCTGACGACTCTATATTACACTATTCAACTAGCCTTCCACAACACCATTAACAGCAGGAACTCCAAAACTCACGTAAGGACACCTATCTTCTGATCTCCCTACTATCTCTAAATGGGGCAGAGAAGACCTTGTTACTTTCAATGGTTCCTAAACTAAATTTCTCCATCTGTCTACTTGTCGCCTCCTTTCAGAAAACTAGTAAATACTCTTCAACAATATACAAATTAACCCTTCATTTTCTCTTAACCCTCTCACGACCATATGACGCAGAGGTTGCCAGATTAGCAATAAGAAATAGAGTTATCTCACTCTTATAATTACCTCTCCAAAATTAGTGTTCTGCCCACAGCTAACTCAAAGACAACTGCAGAGGTTGAAGTAAATAAACTAAAGGTTTCTAAATACCCCTGATGTTAACAAAGGCTTTAAAGTATCCCTAATAGGCTCAAAATTGCATCAAGAACGTGAGAGGGTTAATATTCTTGGTGTCTCTTTTTCTTCTGATCACTCTTGGAAAGATCATATACCTCTCTTGCTAAAACAGCTTTCCAGACGCTGGGTGTGCTCAATCGCCTCCACGGGTTTTTTACCCCTGCACAGCTTCTTGCTCTGGACAGGGGCACAGTGCATCCATGTATTAGGTATTGTTCACACGTGTGGGGAGGATCCTCTCACACCGCACTCCTAGACAAAGTAGAAAGGAAAGCCTTTCGCATCATTAACTCCCTTCCACTCACCATCTCTCTGAAATCTCTCTCTCTTCACCGCAATGTTGCATCTCTCTCCCTATTCTATTGCTACTACAATATTCAGTATTCCTCGGAGCTTTCCCAGTGTATTGAGTGTTGTTCACATGTGTGGGGAGGATCCTCTCACACCGCACTCCTAGACAAAGTAGAAAGGAAACCTTTTTGTATCATTAACTCCCGTCCACTCAACAACTCTCTGCAATCTCTCTCTCTTCGCTGCAATGTTGCATCTCTCTCACTATTCTATCAATACTACAATAATCAGTGTTCCTTGGAGCTTTCTCAGTGTATACCACCTCCTCCCGCCTTGCAACACAATCCAACCCCTACTCTGTGCAACTGTCCAACCCAAGAGTGAAATGCTGTTCTCAGACTTTCTTCTATTCAACTGCCGAGCTACGGAACTCTCTCCCAGAATCAGTCTCTCCCTCTTCCTATGAATTAAATTGCTTCAAACTCTGTGTGTCCCGGCATTTTAGCTCGAACGTCCCTTGATTTTGGCCTTGTCACTCTTTCAAATCTGTGGGAGGCACTCACTGCAGGCAGTTATGCCTTTTGTCTCCCTCATTCACATAGAAAGAAAAAAATGCCACCTCTACGTAGGGTACGTAGTACCCACCTTGCAACATAATCCCACCCCTACTCTGTGCAACTCTCCAACCCAGGAGTGAAACGCTATTCTCAGACTTTCTTCTATTCAACTGCTGAGCTCTGGAATTCTCTCCCAGAATCAGTCTTTTCCTCTTCCTAAGACTTAAACCTGCTTCAAACTCTGTGTGTCCAGGCATTTTAGCTCGAACGTCCCTTAATTTTGGCCCTGTCACTCTTTCAAATCTGGGGGAGGCATTCGCTGCAGGCAGTTATGCCTTTTGTCTCCCTCATTCACATAGGAAAAAAAAATGGTGAGTGGATGTAACTTAATGAGACGGAAGCCTTTATTTTCTACTTTGTCTAGAAGTGCTGTGTGAGAGGATCCTCCCAACATGCGTGAACAATACTCCAAGACATGGATGCACTGTACGCGTGCCTCTGTACAGAGCAAGAAGCTGTATAGGGGTAAGGAACCCCTGAAGGCGGTTGAGCACACCCTGCTTCTGGGAAGCTGTTTTAGCTAGAGTGGGACTATGATTTTTCCAAGAGAAATCAGAAGAAATAGAAAGACCAAGAATATTTAGAGAAGATGAAGGGTTACAGTGTACACTGTTTAAGAGCAAGTCATAGTTTTCTGGGTGCGACGAGTAGACAGATGGAGAAATTTAGTTTTGGAAGCATTGACAGTATCAAGGTTTTCTCTACCCAAATTAGATAGAGTAGAGAGATCAGAAGATAGATGTTTTATGGCATTCTTACATGAGTTTTGGAATTCCTGCTGTGAATGGTGTTGTGGAAGGCTTGTTGGATAGTGAAATGTAGAGTCGTTAGCATCTGAGTGAATGGGGCTGGAGTTGCAGTTGAGAATGTCGTTAATAAATAATAAGAAGAGAATTGGAGATAGGACAGAACCATGAGGAACACTGGAGTTGATAGGTTAAGGAAGTGAATGGTGGCCATTCACAATCGCAGCTATGGAACAGCCGGAAAGGAAACTAGAGACAAAGGCACAGATTGAGGGATAGAAACTGTAGGAGGGTATTTTGGAAATAAGGGATTTGTGCCAGACTTTATTGAAGGCCTTTGATATGACTAGCGCAACAGAACAAACCTCAACAAAGTCCCAAATGGAGGATGACCAAGAGCTAGTAAGATAAGAAAGAAGATCACCAGCAGAGCGGCCCATAAGGAAGTCTTACTGGCGGTCTGAGAGTAGGTTATGGGAAGATAGATGCTTAAGAAATTTTGAGGTAAGAATAGTTTCAAAAACTTCAGAGATGCAAGGAAAGAAAGCAATTGGATGATAGTTGGAGGGTGGAGAGCGGTCACACTTCTTTGGGACATGTTGATTCGTTGAATGAGGAGTGCAAATTTCCAGCAGGGAGGGAAGACGTTAGAGGAGAGACAGAGACGGAAGAGTTTGCCTAGTCATCACAGAAGCATGTTTCTTTAGT
Source organism: Lithodes maja (assembly GCA_037953745.1). Lineage (NCBI taxonomy): Eukaryota > Metazoa > Arthropoda > Malacostraca > Decapoda > Lithodidae > Lithodes > Lithodes maja. The sequence goes on along the minus strand of JBAKBP010000968.1, from coordinate 184,934 downwards.
ACAATATAAGGAAGACTGTCCGGTCTGTTCGTCTTCTTAGTATTAAGCCCAGAGAGGATGGAAAGTAAATACTTGGAAGAGATTATGATGTTAGGTATAAAGGGGAGCGAGAGGGGTGGAGAGGAAGGAATAGCACCGGAATCATCCAAAGTGGATTTTTTAGCGAAAGTGATAGCGAAGAGTTCAGCTTTGTCAGAGGATGAAGTGACCGTGGTGCCGTCTGAGTGGAAAAGAGGAGGGAAAGACTAAGAAGAAAAAATATTGGATTTTTTTTTGTCTAGATGCAAGAAGGCTCGGGAATTGCTAGAGTTGGATAGTTCAGTGCATATATTATTGATGACAGAATGTTTGTCAAGCCGAAGAACAGATTTGGCTTGATTCCAGGTAGAAACAAAGGAAGTATGAGATTAATGAGTTTGGAGGCGATGGTACTGTTTGAATGCTTCCTCGATATTGCGGACAGCAATAGAGCAAGCGTGAGTAAACCAAGATTTTTTTGCATTAGACTGAGAGAAAGAAAATGGAATGTATGCTTCCATGTCCGGAAGTATTACCTCGGTATTACGTTCAGCACTCTCCGAGGGTTCCCGGCCACGGAAGCAAAACTCATATTATGGGAAATCAAAGAAGTACTGCTGAAAAGCGCCCCAATCGGCAGCGCTAAAGTGCCACAAGCGCCGCCGGCTGGGAGGATCGGGTGACAGAGATAAGTTTATGGTTGGAGGAGCCCAATGGAGAGACAAGATTAACAGTATAAACAGAAGGGTTAGAGGTTAAAAATAAGTCAAGAATGTTGGGCCGATCACCGAAGCGATCCTGGATACGGGTGAGTTGCTGGACTAACTGCTCTAAGTTATTTAGGATAGAGAAGATGTTTAAGCTTCTTCACCAAGTTGGTCAGTGGAAACAGAGGGGAGCCATTGGCGGTGGTGATCGTTGAAATCTCCCAAGATGGGGATTTCTGTGAAATGAGAGATGGATCGAATGTGTTCCACTTTAGAAGTTAGATGGTCAAAGAATTTTGGATAGTCAATAGAATTAGGGGAGAGATAAACAGTGCAGAAATATTTAGTTTGTGAGTGACAAAAAAAGCTTTAGCCAGAGAGTTGAGAATTAAGAAGAATCAAAGTTGGAAATACGAAAGAAAGAAAGATTGTTGCATACATAGACGCAACATCTACCTTTGGCTTGAAACTTAGGATAGAGATAGTAGGAGGATACAGAAAAGGGTTTGCTGTCAGTAGTCCCAGACAACTGCGTTTCAGTAAGGAAAAGAAGATCAGGGTTGGCAGAGGAGAGGTGGTGTTCCACAGAGTTGAAGTCAGAGGAAAGGCCACGAATGTTGCCAGAATTAATTGAAAGTAGAAGGAAGTGGTCCAGAGCACTTTGGCAAGTCGCTGCCAGGGGTCAGACAAATGGGGGCATTTCTGGGGACCCAGAGGCAGGTCGTGGTTTTGTCATCTTTTCTATTTTTGAAAAGAAGCTAGTGAAGCATGTAAGTAGTTTGTAGTATAATGTATCGATAGGAGAAGGTGTGTTCGAGAGCAGGCGGGGGTTGCCCTCAATACTGACGAGGCACAGAAAGGATCAGCTAAGGAGGCCAGATGGTGAAACAGGAGTTCCAGCTGCCCCTATCAATCACCTAGCACTGTTGTTGTTGTTGTGGGATGTTTTTGCTGTTGTTGTTGTTGTGTTCTATTGTAGTGTTATGGTTTGGTGTGTTGTTATTGCTATGTGTTATATTGTAGTGTGTTGAATATTGTTGTTGTGTGGTATCGTTGTTAGTTGCAGTGGTTTCTGTGTTATTGTTGTTGTTGTGTTGTGCTATTGTTGTTGGTTACGTTGGTATTGTGTGTTGTTTTTTGTTGTTCTTCTTATATGTTACTGCTATGTGTTGTTGCATCGTTTTTTGTAGTGTGTTATTGTAATTTTGTATAAAATGTCCTGTGTTGTTAATATGGTGTCTTGTACGTCTTACAGTGTGCTGGTGACCTGTTGTAGTCTGTAATTGTGCTCTGTTGTTGCTGTATGTTGCCAAATAATGTTGTGGTTTGTGGATTGTTATTAATATCACAAAGTGGTTTATAAATATGTTGCACTTTGTTGGTATATTGGATTGTGTCTGTGGATGTTGGTGTGTGTTTATGCGTTGCCTATCGTGGATATGTGTATGTATGTGTTAGTGGTTGTTGGTATGTATTGTGCTATCAGGTAGCTGAGTGTGGGTGTTGGTGTGTGTTGTTGTGGGTTTGTGGGTGTGAGTATGTCTGGGTGTGTGGGTGTGGGTATGTATGGGGGTGTGGGTGTTGGTGTGTATTGTTGTGGGTGGGTGGGTGTGGGGGTGTATGGGGGTGTGGGTATGTATGGGTGTTGGTGTGTATTGTTGTGGGTATGTGTGAGGGTTTTGGCATTGGTGTGTATTGTTGTGGGTGGGTGGGTGTGGGTATGTATGGGGGTGTGGGTGTTGGTGTGTGTTGTTGTGGGTGGGTGGGTATGTATGGGGGTGTGGGTGTTGGTGTGTATTGTTGTGGGTGGGTGGGTGTGGGTATGTATGGGGGTGTGGGTATGTATGGGTGTTGGTGTGTGTTGTTGTAGGTGGGTGGGTGTGGGTATGTCTGGGTGTGTGGGTGTTGGTGTGTATTGTTGTGGGTGGGTGGGTGTGGGTATGTATGGGTGTGTGGGTGTTGGTGTGTATTGTTGTGGGTGGGTGGGTGTGGGCATGTATGGCGGTGTGGGTGTTGGTGTGTGTTGTGGGTGGGTGTGGGCATGTATGGCAGTGTGGGTGTTGGTGTGTGTTGTGGGTGTTGTTGTGGGTGGGTATGTGTGGGTGCTGGTGTGTGCTGTTGTGGGTGGGTGGGGGTGGGTATGTATGGGTGTGTGTGTGTTGGTGTGTGCTGTTGTGGGTGTGGGTATGTATGGGGGTTGGTGTGTGTTGTTGTGGGGGTGTGGGTATGGGTATGTATGGGTGTGTGGGTGTTGGTGTGTGTTGTCGTTGGTGTGTGGGTGTGGGTATGTATGAGGGTATTGGTGTTGGTGTGTATTGTTTTAGGTGGGTGGGTGTGGGTATGTATGGGGTGTGGGTGTTGGTGTGTGTTGTCGTGGGTGTGGGTATGTATAGGGGTGTGGGTGTTGGTGTGTGTTGTTGTGGGTGGGTGGGTGTGTGTATGTATGGGGGTGTGGGTGTTGGTGTGTATTGTTGGGGGTGGGTGGGTGTGGGTATGTATGGGGGTGTGGGGGTGGGTGTTGGTATGTATGGGTGTGTGGGTGTTGGTGTATATTGTTGTGGGTGGGTGAGTGTGGGTATGTATGGGGTTGTGGGTATTGGTGTATGGATCTGTTAATCCAAGTTTGTTAGTACAGTATGTGTTTGTGAATGTGGCTGTGTTGCACGGTCGAGGATATGGTGGATTTGAGTGTGTTGGTTTATGTTTGTGCTTGTGGATGTATTGGAGTGTATTTGTGTGTGTGTATGTGTCTGCTGGTGATTGTATGGGTTTTTGTTGGTGTGTGAATGTGCTCTGAGTGTGCTTGTTTAGGTTTGTGTAATGGTGTGTGTTATTATGTGTGTACGAGTGAGTGTTTTTGTATGTGCATAATTATGTCAATGTATTGTTGTTGATGTGTGTTAGTAGGTGTGTGTGTGTGTGTGTGGGTGGGTGTGTGTGTGTGGGTGTGTGTGTGTGTGTGTGTGTGTAATACTAATAATTATCGGTTTATTGTTCATTGCAGTCCTGAGGCCGAAAAACTGCAGAGTTTTTCTTAAACCTAGGTACAGTACAATACTTATTCTACCTTAACTACGAGGTCTCATGCGACCTTTGGCGACCGTGAGGTGCCTGGCTTTCCACCAAGTACATACATAGATGCACTTTATATTGGTGAGAAGATGTGTAGGCTAACATAGGCTGGTAGCAGCTTGGTTAGGGAGGAACCACGATACAATTCTCTCCGTCGCTATGGCCGAAAAATCCTTTAGGATTCTGGTGGATTCGACCACAGGACAATAGCGACCCATATGTATGCATATGTGTGCGTAAATGTGTATGTTTGTGTGTGTGTGTAAGTGTGCGTTATCGTGTGAGTGGGCACTCATTAGCCTGTGAGACAAGTTGGTGGAATAGGCAGGGCCGGGGCCGGCTGCCGCCTGAGGAGCGCCTGTGTGTGTGTGGAGATGTACAGAATGAACAACATGTGGTACAAAACTGTCCACTCACCAATCACCTCAGGCAGACCATCATTTTGAATATTTACAACAGTAAATTATTTCAGATCAGTTCACACCAGATATCTTGTGTAAAATAATTCATGGTATTTTGGTTTCTTATTGAGTTATTCGGACGATCAAAGGCGAGGAGGATATTCAGTGTTTACATATATTGCATATTGTGTTATATATAATTATTTGGTAAGGGTTTTGTTTTTGGACTACAGTTTTCACTTATGTTGTAAGCTTAGACAGTGAGATATGCATTGCTTGTTGGGAAAATATAATTGCACAATGTATACATTTTATGATGTACTCTGTGGTCAATAAAGTATCTATCTATTTACCTATCTCTCTCTCTGTGTGTGTTACTCAGTTACTTGTTCGTCAAGGGGAATCCACGCAATGCGAGCTAAGCTCATTATTATCGCGCCTCCTTAACTGGGAATGTATTGCGTGAAATGCATGTTAAGTGTTTTATGTACTGTTGGAATGGCTGTGGATGTGTGCGTAGTCTGTATTTAGCCAATTGGCGACATCGGAAACGAAGGCTTAGGGTGGATCTGTATGGTACCATTCTCACTATAGACGGTACCGTCTCGCCCGAAGGCTTAGGTAGCCATCAGCTTAGGTGAACCATATGATACCCATCTCGCCTTGTACCATTTTTGCCAACCCCAGATGGGACGTCACAACGTCGTCCACTTATTCCAGGTACCTATTTACAGCTAGGTGAACTGAGGCTAACACATGAAAGGAGACAAGCCCAATTTGTCTCCGCCCGGTCTGGGATTGAACCCCCGACCCCTCGTGTGTGAGACGAGAGCTCTACCTACTAGGCTACGGGCTGTGTGTGTGTGTGTGTGTGTGTGTGTGTGTGTGTGTGTCGGTGTGTGTGTGTGTGTGTGTGTGTGTGTGTGTGTGTGTGTGTGTGTGTGTATTGGTGAGCGTGTACTGGTGAGGTCAGATTCAATATCTCTCGACCCTTCCCCCAGCCAAGTGCAAGAGTTCTTAACATCCTACCAGATCCTCTCTCTCTCTCTCTCTCTCTCTCTCTCTCTCTCTCTCTCTCTCTCTCTCTCTCTCTCTCTCTCTCTCTCTCTCTCTCATGAATAATGTTTAACATAATATATAATGATGTATTCATATATGATAGTTATTTAAATTCAACATAAATATAAATAGTTTTGAAACTGATGTAGATGCAGACAACTGTTCCTCTGGAAATATATTACATTTGTTAAACGTTTTCCTTGTTAACAACATAATTCTAATCGATCACTCGTGTATTTATAATAATATGCATATCAATGTTTATGACATTTATGTAGACACTTATGGAGTGTGGTATGACACTCACATTTATGTAAACACTGGTGGAGTGTGGTATGACACTCACATTTATGTAGACACTTAAGGAGTGTGGTATGACACTCACATTTATGTAAACACTTATGGAGTGTGGTATGACACTCACATTTATGTAAACACTGGTGGAGTGTGGTATGACACTCACATTTCTGTAAACACTGGTGGAGTGTGGTATGACACTCACATTTATGTAGACACTTGTGGAGTGTGGTATGACACTCGCATTTATGTAGACACTTGTGGAGTGTGGTATGACACTCACATTTATGTAAACACTGGTGGAGTGTGGTATGACACTCACATTTCTGTAAACACTGGTGGAGTGTGGTATGACACTCACATTTATGTAGACACTTGTGGAGTGTGGTATGACACTCTCATTTATGTAGACACTTGTGAAGTGTGGTATACCACTCACTGCTTAAAAGCGTGTACTTATTAGATTGATCACAATGTAAACATTTGTCTTCATAATATTGATATACTATGATTACACTGGTAATGATGGCAATAAAGTATAATAAGTATTTTCCCATAATTATGGTGGTGGAAATTTCAATTTCAGTACCTCCAAATCTCACCATCACAATCATAATTAATGACTAAGTATTATTATTATCTGCGGTTCTCAGTTACTTCTCACCCAGTAGTTTTGTTTATTTTGTATACGTATAAAGGAGACAAAATGCAAAGAAACAAAGGTGTCTCCTCAAAAGTCAAAAGAGTGAGCCAAATTCAAGGTACTCAGAGGTTAAAATGTTTGGACACTCGGAGCTTGAAGCATAGGATGAGGAAAAGACAGATTAAGGGAGAGAGTTCTAAAGCTTGTTGAGTAGTAGAAATACTGGGAAAATCGGTTCACTCTTAGGTTAGAGAGTTGGACAGAATAGGGGTGGGAATGTGTTGAAAGACGTGTGTCTCCCCACCCCCCCATCTCCCTAGAGGAGAAGGCATGCACTGAGACAGTTCTCAAGACCACTGATTAATTTAATTGTAGAGGAGTGAACACATGCAACATTGTGCCACGTAGAGAGAGATTGAAGGAAATTAGAAAGAGGAAATTACTTGATGAGACAAAATCCTTTTGACTCTGTCCTTTCCAGAATTGAGGCATAGGTGGAACCTACCCACACATTCGAATAATACTTGTTACATGGGTGAACTGCGCCCATGTACAGAGCAAAACACTGCGGGGGATAGAACCCACAGAAACAGTTGAGTATACCTAACTTCTGGGAAGCTACCTTAGCAAGAGTGATAATATGATCTTGCCAATAAAGGTCAGGGAAAAAAAACAAGATTACTCACAGAAGATTAAAGGTTGATTTGTGTATTGTTGAAGTTGTAAGTGATAGGCGTGTGGAAGAGTGTGACGGATAGATACATGGATAGACTGGGTTTTGGAGGCATTGAAAGTAACAAGATTATCTCTGCCCCAATCGGAAATATGTGATAGATATGAAGTTAGACGTGCTATGGCCTCATCACATATATTTAGTCATTGCATGGTAGGTCATTGTGGAAAACTAGTTGAATGTTGTAAGGTAGAGTCATTAGCATGTGAGGACTCAAAAGGATGGACCTCGGGAGGTCATGCCTGCAGCTGCGCTCTGTCTCTGAATGACATGGATGGAACAGCGAGAGATATGAGCATAGCTGCGTTTCCAATAGTTATCTTGGGGTGGGCAGGGAGGGATAGATGACAGAATCTGTGTGTGATATCGTGTGCTGGGTGCTGCTTTGATATTCCCCGGTGTCTGCGGGTGCGCTGCAGTGCAGTGCAGTGGACAGCTTTGGCCTGCGGAGGCTACAGCCAGGAACCGAGTACCTCTCATGTCCCTGTGATCCCTGACTTTGAGGACCCCGGCCCCCCGATGCAAGTGATCTTCATGTGCAGCAGCTGTGCAGCCCCTGATGATTCCCAGGGCCCTGTTATGAATGGTCTGCAAGGTACTGCGATGTACCTTTAGCCAGGTCATAAGCCCAGACAGGGCTTGCACATTCCATCACTGATACCATGTATTGTTTGTACACTGTAGTAGCAGTTTCCCTGCTGTGTCCAAACCTTGTGTGGGCAAATGACCTGAGGGTTCCAAGTCTGGATGTCAGTAAATTTTTAATGTTTGCGATATGTTGTTTGAATGTTATTAGAGTATTATATGTTACTCCCAGGATTTTCGGTGCGTGTATGTATGTTAGGGGGGTGATGCTTATGGTGAGTTGCAGCGTGTTTTTGTATTCGTCTGTCCAGTTTGTGAGGAGGGCTGCAGTGGATTTGGCTGGGGGCAACTTGACTCTGCCTATAGAGAACCAGCCATGTAGTGTGTTGAAAGGGGTTGGAGGAGATGTGTTGCTCTGTCTGGGTCTTGGTGCCTACATATGAGTGCTATGTAGTCTGCGCAGTAAGCTACATTTAATTGGAGTACTTGGGGTGTGGGAATGTTATGCAAGTATAGATTGAAGAGTGCAGGCGACAGGACGGATCCTTGCTGGACTCCGCCTGCTAATTTGTTCTTTTGTTTTTATGTTTTTTGTATGTGATTGAGGGAGGCAAAAGGCAGAACTGTCTATAGCAAGTGCCTCCCCCATAGTTGAAAGAGTGACAGGGCCAAAATCAAGGGACGTTCGAGCCAAAATGCCTGGACACACGGAGTTTGAAGCAATTTAAGTCATAGAAAGAGGGAAAGACTGATTCTGGGAGAGAGTTTCAGAGCTCAGCTGTTGAGTAGAAGAAAGTTTGAGAGTAACGTTTCACTCTTGGGTTGGAGAGTTACACAGAGTAGGGGTGGGATTGAGTTGCAAGACGGGTACCACGTGCCCTACATAAAGGAGGTGGTCTGCACTGGGAAAGCTCTGAGGAACACTGATTATTATAGTAGCGATAGAATAGCGAGAGAGATGCAACATTGTGGCGGAGAGAGAGAGATTGCAGAGAGTTAGTGAGTGGACTGGAGTTAATGTTATGAAAGGCCTTCCTTTCAACTTTGTCTAGGAGAGCGGTGTGAGAGGAACCTCCCCACACATGTGAACAATAGTCAATACAAGGACACACTATGCCCCTGTACAGAGCAAGAAGCTGTGCAGGGGAAAAGAAAAAAGTTTCCGATGTTACACGACTGACCGGCAAATGACACATGTACACATCCGCCCGCTAGGCAGCTGTCCAGCTACCCCCTTGTACTGTTGTGCATGTTTGTGTTGTATACCCTGTTTGCCAGGCTGTGGCGGGGGATGTCATCGAAGGCCCCACCAATGCCAAGTGTGGAAAGCAGTGATCTGTGTGGTAGTCCGGCTGAGTTGATGCCGTCAAAAGCTCCCTGTGCAAGGTCTGCAAGAAGAATGCCTGTGGAGTGCAGCGGCCCAAAGCCATGCTGTGCTGAAGACAGGGGCAGAGCATGTGCGGTCAGCTGCAGCATGAGGCGTTTCAAAACCTTGGAGAGAGCGCAAAGGAGTGTGATGGGGCAGCGTGGAGTCCCTACTGGGCCCATTGAACGCAGTGATGACACCGCGCCTCAAGATGTGTCATTGTGTTGTGCGAACAACTGCAGTCTGATATGTTGGTGAGTGCTTGCATGCCCCATGGTCCCAGGTGTCTGAGGAGCATGTCACCCATGTTATTCGGACCACAGACGGGCGAGCACCTGAAACTGTTGATATTGTGCCCCCGCCTGGCCGACTCCCACTTCGGATGAAACATCGGTTGCCCTGATGGGGGTGCAAGTGGCTGGCATGGGAGAAGAGACCAAAGAGGGTGCTTGCTTGCTTCCTTTATGAAGAAACAGAGTCTGTTGCTGTGATGCGACCATGCTGCGTTGCTGTTGGAAAGCGCAACGCTTTCTAGTATTTTGTAGAGTTTTCTGGGGTTCGCTTTGTGATCAAATGTTTGGAGGCAGTTGCTTCAATTCAGTGTCCGCTGTTCCAGCATTTTGTGGCCAATATTCTTGGTGTCTCTTTTTCTTCTGATCTGTCTTGCAAAAATCATATTAAAACTCTAGCTAAAACAGCTTGCCAGAAGCAGGGTGTGGTCAACCATCTCATGGGGTTCTTTTCCTCTGTGCAGCTTCTTGCTCTGTACAGTGGCACAGTGCGTCCATCTATTGAGCATTGTTCAGACGTGTGGGGAGGATCCTCTCACAGAGCACTTCTAGACAAAGTTGAGAAGAATGCCTTCCGTCTCATTAATTCACATTCACTTACCAATTATCGGCAGTCTCTCTCTTCGACGCAATGTTGCATCTCTCTCACTATTCTACCGGTATTACAATAATCATGTTCCTCAGAGCTCTCTCAGTGTATACCACCCCATTTTCGTAGAGCACATAGCACCCATCTTGCAACACAATCCCACCCTTACTCTATGCAACTCTCCAACCCAAGAGTGAAATGTTTTTATCAGTCTTTCTTCTAGTCAACAGCTGAACTCTACAACTCTCCAACAGAATCAGTCTTTCCCTCTTCCTATGACTTAAATTGCTTCAAACTCTGTGTGTCAAGGCATTTTGGCTCGAATGTCTCTTGATTTTAGCCATCACTCTTTCACCTCTGAGGGAGGCACTCTCTACAGGCAATTCTGCCTTTTGTCTCCCTCACTCACATAAAAATAACAGAAACATCTGTTTATTGAGTGCTTGGATTTGTTGTGAGATATCCTGTGTGGGGGTTGCTGGTAAGTGTTTCAGTGTGTTGCGTTGTTTGATGAAGCTTTGAATTTATGGTGTATTGTGTTGTTGTTGTAGTGTGTTGTTGTTGTAGTGTGTTGTTGTTGTAGTGTGTTGTTGTTGCATTGTGTTGTTGTTCTAGTGTGTTGTTGTTGTAGTGTGTTGTTGTTGTAGTGTGTTGTTGTTGTAGTGTGTTGTTGTTGTTGTGTGTTGTTGTTGTTGTAGTGTGTTGTTGTTGTAGTGTGTTGTTGTTGTAGTGTGTTGTTGTTGTTGTTGTAGTGTGTTGTTGTTGTCGTTGTGTGTTGTTGTAGAGTGTTGTTGTTGTAGTGTGTTGTTGTTGTTGTTGTAGTGTGTTATTGTTGCTGTAGTGTGTTGTTGTTGTAGTGTGTTATTGTTGCTGTAGTGTGTTGTTGTTGTTGTAGTGTGTTGTTGTTGTTGTTATTGTAGTGTGTTGTTGTTGTTGTTGTTGTAGTGTGTTGTTGTTGCTGTAGTGTGTTGTTGTTGTTGTTGTAGTGTGTTGTTGTTTTTGTAGTGTGTTGTTGTTGTAGTGTGTTGTTGTTGTTGTAGTGTGTTGTTGTTTTGGTAGTGTGTTGTTGTTTTGGTAGTGTGTTGTTGTAGTGTGTTGTTGTTGTTGTAGTGTGGTGTTGTTGTCGTTGTGTGTTGTTGTAGTTGTTGTTGTAGTGTGTTGTTGTTGCTGTAGTGTGTTGTTGTTGTATTGTGTTGTTGTTGTAGTGTGTTGTTGTTGTTGTAGTGGTTGTTGTTGTTGTAGTGTGTTGTTGTATTGTGTTGTTGTTGTAGTGTTTTATTTGTCTATGTTAATGAAGGAGACAAAAGGCATAACTGCCTGCAGCGAGTGCCTCCCCAGTTTTGAAAGAGTGACAGGGCCAAACTCAAGGGATGTTCGAGCTACAATGCCTGGACACACGGTGTTTGAAGTAATTTAATTCATAGGAAGAGGAAAGGACTGTTTCTGGGAGAGAGTTCCAGAGCTCAGCAGTTGAATAGAAGAAAGTCTGAGAATAGCGCTTCACTCTTGGGTTGGAGAGTTGCACAGAGTAGGGGTGGGATTATGTTGCAAGGCAGGTACTAAGTACCCTACATAGAGGAGGTGGTATACACTGGGAAAGCTCTGAGGAACACTGATTATTGTAGTAGCGATAGAATAGCGAGAGAGATGCAACATTGCGGCGAAGAGAGAGAGATTGCAGAGGGTTGGTGAGTGGGCGGGAGTTAATGATTCGAACGGCTATCCTTTCTACTTTGTCTAGGAGTGGGGTGTGAGAGGATCCTCCCCACACATGTGAACAATACTCAATACAAGGACGCACTGTGCCCCTGTACAGAGCAAGAAGCTGCGCAGCGGTAAAGAACCCCATGGGGCGGTTGAGGACACCCAGCTTCTGGGAGGCTGCCTTAGCATGACTGGTAATATGGTCCTTCCAAGTGAGAGCAGAAGAAAAAGAGACACCGAGAATATTGAGAGAAGATGAAGGATTGATTTTTGTATTGTTGAAGAATAAGGGATAGTCCTCTGGAGGTTCCTGACAGGTAGTAAGATGGATAAATTGGGTCTTGGAAGCATTAAATGCAACAAGGTTTTCTCTGCCCCATTTGGAAATAGTAGCTAGATCAGAAGATAAGTGTTTTATGGCTTCATTACGTTTTATTTTGAGGGACTGCTGGCTGGGGCGTTCTGGAAAACTAATTGAGTAGTGTAAGGTAGAGTCGTCTGCATATGAATGGACAGGACTGGATGTACAGTTGAGAAGATCATTTATGAAAATTAGAAAGAGAATAAGAGATAGGACAGAACCCTGAGGAACACCGGAGTTGATAGGAGGAGGAAGTGAACGATAGCCATCCACAACTGTAGCTATGGAACGGCCGCAAAGGAGATTAGAGACAAAGGCACAGATGGAGGGATAGAAACCGAAGGAGGGTAGTTCGGAAATTAAAGATTTGTGCCAGACTCTATCGAAGGCCTTCGGTATGTCTAGTGCAACGGAAAAAGTCTCACCAAAGTCCTGAATGTTGGATGACCAAGAGTTAGTAAGATATGAAAGAAGATCATCAGTAGAGCCACCCTTAAGGAAGCCATACTGGCGATCTGAGAGCAGATTATGAGAAGACAAATGCTTAAGAAATTTGGAAGCATGAATAGTTTCACAAACTTTAGAGATACAAGAGATGCGAGCAATTAGACGATAGTTGGAGGGTTGAGAGCGGTCACTTCTTTGGGACAGGTTGAATGAGAGCAAACATCCAGCAAGAAGGGAAGACGTTAGAGGAGAGATAGAGACGAAAGAGTTTGCCTAGGCAGGGGGTCAGCACGGAAACACAGTTTTTGAGTACAACAGGAGCAACACCGTCCGGACCGTACGCCTTCTTAGTATTAAGCCCAGAGAGGTTAGAAAGTACATCTTTAGAAGAAATTAGGATATTAGGCATAAGTAGGAGAGAGGGGGGTGAAGAGGGACGAATCGCACCGGAATCATCTAAGGTGGAGTTTCTAGCAAAGGTTTGAGCGAAGAGTTCAGCTTTGTCAGAGGAAGAAGTGATGGTTGGGCCATCAGCGTGGAAAAGGGGAGGGAAAGACGAGGAAGACAAATTGTTGGAGAGGTTTTTGGCTAGATTGCAGAACGCTTGGGAAGAGCTTGAGTTGGATAGTTCAGTGCATTTATTATTGATGAAAGAGTGCTTGGCAAGTCGAGGAACAGATTTGGCTTGATTCCGGGCAGAAAAATAGGAAGAATAAGATTCTTGAGTTTTAAGGCGTCGGTACCGTTTGAAAGCTTCTTCCTTGTTGTTGACAACAGTAGAACAAACGTGAGTAAACCAAGATTTGTTTGCATTAGACTGAGAGAAAGAAAATGGAATGTACGCTTCCATGACCGAGAGGATTACCTCGGCAATGCGTTCAGCACTCTCCGAGGGTCATCGGCCACGGAAGCAGAAGTCATTCCATGGAAAATCAAAGAAGTACTGCCGGAGAGCCTCCCTGTTGGCAGCGCCAAAGTGCCACAAGCGCCGCCGGCTGGGAGGATCGGGTGGCTGTATTGAAGAGATAGAACAGGTGACGGAGATAAGTTTATGGTCGGAGGAACCCAAAGGAGAGAAAAGATTGACTGTAAAGAAGAAGGGTTGGAAGTCAGAAAGAAGTCAAGAATGTTGGGCCGATCTCCGAAGCGATCCGGGATACGGCTGGGTTGCTGTACCAGGTGCTCCAGGTAATTTATGATAGAAAAAACGTAGGCTTGTTCACCAGGTTGGTCAGTAGTGTGAGAGGAGAGCCATAGGCGGTGTTGAACGTTGACATCTCCTAAGATGGAGATTTCAGAGAAGGGAGAGATGGCTATAGATGGATAATAGAATGTGTTCCACTTTTGAGTTTAGATAGTCAAAGAATTTGGGAAAGTTGGTAGAGTTAGGGGAAAGATAGACAGCACAGAAATATTTAGTATGAGAAGGACAGGATAGTTTGATCCATAAAGTTGAGATTCAGAGGAGTCGAAATCGGGAACACGAGAGCAAGAGAGTTTGTTGTGCACATAGGCTATGCACAACATCCGCCTTTGGCTTTGAAACTAGGATAGAGAAAGTAGGAGGATACAGAGAAGGGGCTGCTGGAAGTTGTCTCAGATACCTGGGTTTCGGTGAGGAAAAGAAGATCAGGTTTGTAGGAGGAGAGATGGTGTTCGACGGAGTGAAAATTAGAGGAAAGTCGGCGAATATTGCAAAAGTTGATAGTATGAGTGACAGGCTGTGGTCCAGAGCATTCAGAGGGGTCGTCAGGCAAAGGTTGGGCATGTGTGGGGGCATTTATGCCCCCCCCCCCCCCCCCCTGGGGACTCCGAGGCTGGGCCTGTGTTAATAATTTTGTTTTAATAATTTTGAAGGAGAAAGTGTGGTGTGCTTGTTAAATGTAGTGAAATAGATAGGATGAGGTGTTTGTGAGAGCATGCTCGACTACTCTCAGTGTAAGTGAGGCACAAAGGGAAACAGTAAGAGATGCCAAACAAATGAAACAGGAGTTCCAGCAACTCCTTATCAAATGCCTACAGCCTCTCCTGGGTATAGCCCTGTTCGATTGGTGCCTACAATTGTTGTTGTTGTTGTTGTAGTGCGTTGTTGTTGTTGTATTGTGTTGTTGTTGTTGTCATGTGTTGTTGGTATAGTGTGTTGTTGTTTGTGTTGTTATTTGCTGTTGTTGTTATTTTATATTGATACTATATGTAGGGGTACGGGTTTTGTAGCACGTTATTGTCATATATTTTATAATATCCTACTTTAGTTTGTGTTTTTCTTGTGTATTGTTAATATGGTGTGTTGTTGTTGTACGTTTTGCAGTGTACTGGTGAATGTAGTTGTATGTTGTTGTTGTTGTTCTATGTTGATGAATAATGTTGTCGTGATTTGTAGATTGTTATTACAATAACAAAGGTTCTCGAATATGTTATGCTTTGTTGGCACGTCGGATTGTGTTTGTGGATGTTGTTATGTGTAAATGTGTTGGTGTATGTGTATGTGTTGTTAGTTTTGAATATGTTTTGGTATGATTTGGTGGTTGTTGGTATTTATTGAATTATGTGGCTGGGTGTGGGACTGTGGGTGTATGTTGGTGTATATTGCTGTAGGTGGGTGGGTGTGGTATACATGGGGTTGTTGGTGTTGGTGTGTATGGGTGTGGGTGTGTGTTGGTGTATATTGCTGTGGGTGGGTGGGTGTGGTATGCATGGGGTTGTTGGTGTTGGTGTGTATGGATGTGGGTGTGTGTTGGTGTATATTGCTGTGGGTGGGTGGGTGTGGTATGCATGGGGTTGTTGGTGTTGGTGTGTATGGGTGTGGGTGTGTGTTGGTGTATATTGCTCTGGGTGGGTGGGTGTGGTATGCATGGGGTTGTTGGTGTTGGTGTGTATGGGTGTGGGAGTGGGTTGGTGTATATTGCTGTGGGTGGGTGGGTGTGGTATACATGGGGTTGTTGGTGTTGGTGTGTATGGGTGTGGGTATGGGTTGGTGTATATTGCTGTGGGTGGGTGGGTGTGGTATACATGGGGTTGTTGGTGTTGGTGTGTATGGGTGTGGGTGTGTGTTGGTGAATATTGCTGTGCGTGGGTGGGTGTGGTATGCATGGGGTTGTTGGTGTTGGTCTGGGTGTGGGTTGGTGTATATTGCTGTGGGTGGGTGGGTGTGGTATACATGGGGTTGTTGGTGTTGGTGTGTATGGGTGTGGGTGTGTGTTGGTGTATATTGCTGTGGGCGGGTGGGTGTGGTATGCATGGGTTTTTTGGTGTTGGTGTGTATGGGTGTGGGTGTGGGCATTTATGTGGGCTTGAGTGTTTGTGTATGGAAGTGTTGATACAAGTTTGTTAGTACAGTATGTGTTTGTGAATGTGGGTGTGTTGCACGGTCGAGAATTTGTCGGATTGGATTGTGTTGGTTTATGTTTGTGGATGTGTTGGAGTGTGTTTGTGTGTGTTTGTGTGTGTGTGTGTATGTATATGTCGGTGACTGTGGGAGTTGATTGACGTATGGATGTGTTTTGAGTGTGCTTGTTTTGGCTTGTATGTTGGTGTGTTATTATGTTTGTATGGTTTAGTGTTTGTATAAGTGTGCGTGCTTGTGAATGTGTGTTAGTAAGTGTCCGATGGCGTGCGTGCGGACGTGTGTGAGTCTTTTGAGAGTGTGTGCGTATGTGTCTGTGAGTGTGTCTGTCTGTGTGTGTGTATGTGTGTGTGTGTGTCTGGGAGTGCGAGTGTGGGCATGCATGTGTGTATGTGTATCTGTGTCTGTGTGTGTGTGTATGTGTTGGTGGGGGTGTACTGATGAGGTCAGTTCCATCATGAATAATCAATTTGTTTTGCATTGTTACATGTATAGTTGTCCAAACGTCCACCACTTACACCACTACTTGTATATGTTAGTTTAGTTATTCAAAACTTTATACTGTTAAGTAATAATTTCACCATTAAAATATGTTGCATATATTTATATGTTTTTTTTAAGATAAGTAGCCAAAATATCATAATTACAAGTAAAAACTCTTGATCAGGTGTACGTGTGTTTTTATAATAATATTGAGTAAATGTTCATCAAAATTATGTGACTGCTATGATGGTAACTTTTACAAAAGAGTGGATTTGACAGGTTTATCACAATGTAAATATCTGTCTTCCTATTATTGTTAAATTATAATTGCACTGGATATAAATGGTAATTATGTATAATAATAGTTTTCCCATTTTGATATCAATCCCAATTCCTGTAAATCATAATTGAAGACTATAGACTGATATTCTCAAATTACTTCCCAAGAGTTAATTGGCGGTTGTGATTATGATTTCTTACTTGCTATTTATGTATTTAATTGGTGGACACTTTTTCATTTATAGTTGTCTTATGTCCACATCATGTTAAGGTCTCCCACTGGTAATCTTTCCCGATATAAATGTTTACTTAACACCATTGTAACTCCCTTTAACACCTTCCTCCTTTGAGATTTGGTGGATTTAACCATTAGTATTTTTATTATACTGTATAGCCATTGTTTGTTCACTATTTTGAGTATTTCAGGATGATTGTGTTGATGTTATGGTGACAGTGTTGACGTCACAGTTACCCCGGTATGAGGTAACTCTAGTGATGTACACTGTTTACTGTTCACAGGATGATTGTGATGAGGACCATTATGGTGACGGTGGTGTGTGGTGATAACTGTGTTGACGTCACAGTTACCCCGGTACGAGATAACTCTTGTGATTTACACTGTTTACTGTTCACAGGATGATTGTGATGAGGACCATTATGGTGTTGGTTATGGTGACGGTGGTGTTTGGTGATGACCGTGTTGACGTCACAGTTAGGCTACCCCGGTACGAGGTAACTCTTGTGATTTACACTGTTTACTGTTCACAGGATGATTGTGATGAGGACCATTATGGTGTTGGTTATGGTGACGGTGGTGTGTGGTGATGACCGTGTTGACGTCACAGTTACCCCGGTACGAGGTAACTCTTGTGATTTACACTGTTTACTGTTCACAGGATGATTGTGATGAGGACCATTATGGTGTTGGTTATGGTGACGGTGGTGTATGGTGATAACTGTGTTGACGTCACAGTTACCCCGGTACGAGGTAACTCTTGTGATTTACAATGTTTACTGTTCACAGGATGATTGTGATGAGGACCATTATGGTGTTTGTTATGGTGACGGTGGTGTATGGTGATGACCGTGTTGACGTCACAGTTACCCTGGTACGAGGTAACTCTTGGGATTTACACTGTTTACTGTTCACAGGATGATTGTGATGAGGACCATTATGGTGTTGGTTATGGTGACGGTGGTGTGTGGTGATGACCGTGTTGTCGTCACAGTTATCCCGGTACGAGGTAACTCTTGTGATTTACACTGTTTACTGTTCACAGGATGATTGTGATGAGGGCCATTATGGTGTTGGTTATGGTGACGGTGGTGTGTGGTGATGACCGTGTTGACGTCACAGTTACCCCGATACGAGGTAACTCTTGTGATGTACACTGCAAGTCGATGGCCTTGTCGACTCTCCTACAGGCTCTGGGTTATAGTCCAACCTGTGTGGCCACCACCCTCACCCACTGCTCACAACTCAAGGACGAGAATAACTTTGCAGCATTAGTAGAGGTAATTATGTGTTATACAGTATACACTGTTAATATATATGCTTCTATCCTTCTGCTCACACATTAGTAGAGGTAATTATATGTTACGTCCGCCAATTAAGTCGAACAGAGGTTATGTTCTTACCTCCGTTTGTCTGTAAACAAGATATCTCAAACAGTTATGAACCTATTTTTCACGAACGATGGTGGGCAGAGAGGATATGTGCTAAGGAAGAAGTGACCTTATTTAGGTGGTGGTCGATAGTGCGCGTACCACCGCTGCGCAGGCAGAAGTACGCGCTCTCCCGAGTGCCCCTTTAGTGTTTACCCTTTGGTGGGGCAGGAGTGTTATTTTGTTGATCTTTTGCATGAACAAATTTGGTCACTTAGTTTTGTCCTTGGTCACATAATTCTTAATAGGATTAACCCCTGTCCAACGGGGATGTTTGTAACTTCTACTACCTGGCAGGCGGGCATATTTACCCTAAACGAGCTTCATTCCATGCTCTTTTTCATGCATAAACAAGAGCCACAGCGTAATACAATTATGTATCCGTGAAAGGGCTTTAACCCATACAGTCCCAGTGCCGTATATATATATATATGTCAGTAATGTACTAGTCTTGTAACTGCCTGTACAAGGCTAATTGCTTTTTTTTTTTTTTTTTTCTTAAAGTCTTCTGAAAAAAAGTGATAGATCCATTCTTGCCTCATCTCTTGTCATTTTGGCCACATTGCCTGGGACTGCTGGGGACTTTTATAACTGTGTCCTATGGTACAGTACGGGTTAATAAAGCTTTGCAATGACACCTGATTCATCCCTGTACGACCACTGGTTATCCTGTAGCGATCACGCAACACGAGGGGAAAAACCCTAAAATACGGTAATTTCCCGAGTTTTTTCTTGGTCTCGCAAGGCCGTGGGTGTGGAATGGTGCGGAGGTACCTTCAGTTGCAGCACTGGGTCCGTGCCGAGCGGTCAGAGCCCACCTATCGTCCTCCCAACGCGTGGACTCTCTCTCAGAGCCGATAAGGTGCTCAACATCCCTTGCGACATATGTCGGGCCCCGCAGGGGTGGCCATGATTCTCTCACTCGACATATGTCGGGCCCCGTGGCTTGAGTGTTAAGTCTTTAAAATATGCCTGTATCTCTACTTTTCTGCCACAAGTCAAAGATCGCAATAACTATAAATCATTGACCTTCTCGCTCACTGGAAGACATACTACCATCTTCTTGTACCACCCTCTAAATGCACCAAGACATGATTCGCGCCTTTAGAAACTAAAACGCTTGGCATAAATCACCCAAGGACACGAATCGCGCCTTACTCCGGCTGTGAGAAGCTGAAGATATACGGAATTACCTGATATAACTTGCAATACTTCCAAATCAGTGTGACAGCGAAGGGTTGTAATGAAATATTTTCTCAGTTTGTATTTGTGCCTCAGACCGGGAATGCCGCTTTGCTTCGACCTTTACATATTTAGAATCACTGCTTCTATGCACAATTTGTGTGTATATGTGATTCACATTAGTCTATATATCATAGTAAATGACATAGAAGTGTGCTTGGTTATGATCATCATAATTATACTTATCATAATTATACATCATATAAATATTATTAGGATTGAGTTTGTGCTGTACCTAGTATCAGTGCATTACCACAAAGCTCACTGACACGTCAAATAAATACCCTCATTGTTCCCTGATTAAATAGCACTGTATGCATATTCCCATATTCAAAATATGCCATAAGGGGGCAGTGCCTAGTGAGTTCATTCCTCAATAGGTGGCGTTCTGAGAGTGAAGGTCTGAGTCTAGGAGATGAGACAGTGAAGCACAGGAGTGAGGCAGCTTCAGAGATGGGGCTGCTTCGAGCCGTGAGTAAGCAACTAATCCCCCTGCATCATGAGAAGGCAAGATGGCAGGGTTGCAGCTAAAAGTGCTTCACATGTCTCACCCGTTACGTTACGAGCGGGGTTCGAACCCATAACATAAAGAAACATTCCACTAAAAACCACAAAACGAGGACTTATTATCTAGCCTCACAAAATGAAGAATATATGACTATCAGTTTCAGTCAAGAATAAGTGGTATGTTAAACTTCCACAAAACTAGCAACTCTCTTTGTAGTCACTAAAACCTTGGTAGGTGAAAAGATGTGGCAAGTTCATAAAATATCAGTTGATATCAAATGGCTGTTTTACCCTAAAAACCCCAGTTATTCCTTTCTTATCACTCGTTCAGAATTAGTTATCTTTAGTTACTTTGACTTAGATTTATCCCAACAATCAAAAGAATAATATATTTGCATATAAAGGTAAAATGTAAAGATTATGTAAAATATTATTATAATTTATTTAAATGATTAATTATACACAAGAGTTACTTCTAGTGAAAATATCAAATTTGAGAAACATTGATGTGAAATAATAAAGAAACTCTTAAGAAAAATAATACATAGTTATATCAATACCCTCCAAGAGAGTAAGTGAAAGCAATCAATAAACATAGAAAAATCCTAGGCGATACTTATTCAACTCATGGTGATTCTTATACAAACAAACTCAGGGCAGGTCAGCTTAACCCTTCTGGCCCGGTTGTCATTTTAAAATGACACCACGAATGAAGGGCAGGTGCCCGGTTGTCATTTTAAAATCTGTAAGCTTGAAAGCCTATTCAGCTTGGTCTGAACGCCGTGCGTCCGACGCATGTAAACAAAGCCGATCGTTACGTCACCGCACCTCCGAAAACAAGAAAGAGAAGACTCGTTTGTTATTGTATGTCTGTATGTCGTTGTTTCAGTAGTGAAAAGATCGTCATATTGCTAACATCGCCTGCAAGTGCTCTCCACTGAAATCGTCATCACAACTGAACCAGTTGACATAGAGATCTCTACTCAACGCCAGTCTACAGATTGGAAACCGCATTACATTTATAGATGCGTGGGAAATTTCTAGCAGTTAAACTAAACAAAAATACGGTAGCCTAGGCCTAGACGTTTTTCGGCCAGATCGCCCGGGTAGCCCACACTGTCATTTTGAGAGCCTGCCCGGGCCAGGAGGGTTAAGATGGTGGTGGAGAATACACTACCTGCTGTTACGGTACTAGCGGCTTATATACCCTTAGCGCAACTGGCTCTGATACCAACTTCTCTAACTGTATTAATCTCAACTCATTATACACTTGCTGAATTAAAGTATTACTTTTACCAAAAACTCTATGATATATCTTTTAAACATTACTCATGATTAGAAAAGCCAAATACATTATTACCTAGTTATAATCAATATCATTCGTACGTCAGGCAACGAAGAAGAGCAAGGGGGTTGGAAGAAAGGGGGGGAGAATGAATAGGGTTACGAGTGTAGGACGATAGCGGGTAGAATGAAATGTGAACGAAAGGGGGGTAGTCTGCACGAAGCCTCCCTCACCTCAATCATTCCTGTACACTCTTGAACAAAAATATCTTCCTATATGAAAGTAAGCTGTCTACAGGTCGAATTAATTATACCGGGCTCATAACATTGCATACGATGTTCAATCATAAATAATTAAAGATCGTACCCACCATAACAAGCACAAGAGCATTGCAACGTCCCAAAGCTGCTCGTCGGTGCAGCTTTTTCTTTAGCAATATAAGGGGACTTCACTCTAACATCAATTCTGTACACCAATTTCTTCAAGCAGAATCCCCTACTCTCCTTTTTTTGACAGAGACTCAAGTAACATCCACATCTGACACGTCTAGATTTAATTTTCCAGGTTATCAACTGCTCCAAAATTTCAGACATAAAGGAGGTGTATGTTGCTTCGCAAAATCTGAAATTACCCTGGAGGAGGTTACTAGTTTCAATTGTCCCTATTTTGATTATTCTATATACAAATTAATTTCTGCTGGTAAATTTAAATACATATGTTGCATCTACCGTTCCCCAAATACTCCTCCAGAGCAAAGTCTTTTTGATTCTCTGTCCTCACAACTCAGTGTCCTCAACTTAAATGCTTCTTCTGAAATCACTGTGTTGGGTGATTTTAATGTCCATAATGTTGAATGGCTCACTCATTCAGCCAGGACTGATGATGCTGGTCTTGAATGTGAGCTATTTGCAGACTCATTTAATCTCACTCAACTAGTCAACCAACCCACCCGTGTACCAGATAATCCTAATCATAATTCCCACCTACTGGACTTATTTTTAACAACCAATTCAGAAAATTATGATGTTACAGTGAGGTCCCCGCTTGGATCTTCTGATCACTGTCTGATACAGGCCACCTGTCTATCACCTACCACACCTTCCCACTCTGAACCTGTTTTGGTGACTAAATGGCATTACGATAGGGCAGACTGGGAGGGTCTTCAAGGTTTCTTTATTGATATTCCCTGGACCTCTTTCTTTTCTAATGATGCACACTCCACCTTGAGCCACATACAAGATTTTGTAAAAATTGGAATGGAAACTTTTATTCCTCATCAAAAGTACAGTAAAAGATCTAATTCACCTAAATGGTTTGACCATAATTGTGCTAGAGTAACTGAACAAAAAGCAATAGCCTACAATGCATACACAAGATCAAAAACACATGAAGCCTTTAATTACTTTAGAAACATCAGAAATCATGCCAAAACTGTATTAAACCTAACTAAATCAAACTTTCTCCACAAGCAGGCAAATAAACTTCTAAATAATCCAAATGATAACAAAATATTTTGGTCTACTCTTAACTCATTTAAATCCAACTTCACTACTGCTTCATCCATTCCACCATTAAAATCTCCGACTGGCAATCTTGTAAGTGACCCACGAGGTAAAGCTAACCTTCTTGCGGATATTTTCTCCACCAACTCAACCTTAGATGAAATAAATCAAGATGTCCCTGTACTTAATTTTAATTCGCATTAAATTCCCTCACTTAAGATCCACACCAGACATGTCAAAACTATTTTGCAGAATCTCTCGGTAGATAAGGCTCCTTGGTCCAGATGAAATTCCTCCAATAGTACTTAAGAATTGCTCCTTGGTGCTCGCTCCTGTATTGGCAAAATGTTTCCGTCTGTGTTCTCATACCTCATGCTTCCCAGTACCCTGGAAAGCAGCAAACATCCATCCAGTTCCTAAAAAAGGTGCCTCTTCAGATCCATCAAACTACAGACCAATAGCTATAACTTCCACTCTTGGTAAAGTCTTTGAAATTATATTAAATAATCACATAATTAAGCATCTTGAGAATAATAAATTAATCAGTGATAGGCAATATGGTTTTAGACGATGTCGATCAACTGCAGACATGCTTTGCCTTCTTACGCATCAAATCAACCAAGCTACAGACCAACATGGTGAAACACATACAATAGCACTGGATATATCAAAGGCATTTGATAGAGTCTGGCATCAATCCTTATTGTCGAAGATGTCACACTACGGCCTTGCATCATTAGTTCCACTAATTTCTTCTTATCTTCATAACAGAAAAATACGTGTAATGGTAGATGGCCTTTATTCTCAATTTCACTCAATAAATGCTGGTGTTCCCCAGGGATCGGTTTTGGCCCCAATTCTGTTCCTCATTCATATCAATGATCTCATATCTACCACTCATAATCCAATACATTCCTACGCAGATGACTCAACACTCCACAGTTCCTTCACATTTACCAATTCTGTCACCCAACCCGATCTTATAAATTCAAAAATAAACACTGCAATTTCTCTGAACCAGGACCTTTCTAGAATTAATGGATGGGGACAAAAGAATCTAGTTTCCTTTAATGCACAGAAAACCAAGTACATTCAATTTTCTAACCAACAGAATCTCACTGACTCCCATATATGTTTTAATGATGTAAATATTCCCACTTCCCCTAGTATTGACATTCTCGGTGTAAGATTAACTACTAACTTGAGCTGGACACATTATGTTAGAAGCATTGCTAAGAATGCCTCTAAAAAACTGGGACTCCTGTACAGAGTTCGAAAATTCTTCACTGACGAGCAGTTGGCCGTGATATATAAAAGTCATGTGCGTTCTCAGATGGATTACTGTTCACCTCTGTGGGGTGGAAGTGGAGTGGTTGCATTGAGGCAGTTGGACAAAATTCAAAATAAAGCTATTAGATTAATCAATAACCCTGCAATCACACAGGACCTTCCTACATTATCCATACGAAGAAACGTTGCATCCCTTGCATTATTCTACAGATATTTTCACAGCAATTGTTCCGAGGAGCTTGCTTCAATTGTGCCGCCTCTCCACATCTTTCCCCGTAGAAACTAGGGCAGCTGAGAGCGCCCATGAATTTACACTTTCTCCTCCACAATGCAGGACTTCTGCTTATCAGAATTAATTTATCCCCAGAGCTACTACTCTTTGGAATTCACTTCCCTCGAATTGCTTTCCACAAACTTACAATCTACAAATGTTTAAATCCAGTTGTTACAAACATTTTATGAATGGAGGATGCCTTTAGGCACATGGACCTTTTTGTTTTATCTGTGTTTTTCCTTCCTCCGTTCATTGTCTCTTTAAAAAAAAAAAAAAAAAAAAAAAAAAAAAAAAAAAAAAAAAAAAAATCAATTACTACCAGTGACACTTGAATGAAATAGAAATCCCTAACACCTCCCTCACAAAGAGATTTATAAGAGAAGCGAAACTAAATCTAAATCCTAATACAATAATTTTAAACCTAATACCATTCACCAAACCATAAATCAAAACCAAAATCACATTAACAAACTTACAAATTATTTCTGGCAAAATAGCACTAACAACTAAAATTGTTCTCATTCAGTTCCGGGACAACATGTCCGCGATAATATTGTTCTTTCCCTTTATATGGTGAATTTCAAGGTTATATGGTTGCAATGCCAAGCACCATCTCATTAACCGCTGATTCGAGTTTTTCATTTTATACAAGAATTTCAGGGGGTTGTGATCAGTAAACACTTTCACGGGAAAATGTGAACCACTAAGATACACATTAAACTTATCCACTGCAAAGAGCAAGGGAAAACACTCTTTTTCAATAGTGCTGTAGTGTTTCTGATAAGGTTTGAGTTTACCGGATGCATAGCAAACTGGACGCAAAATCTCAGCATCACTGTACTGTAACAAAACTGCTCCTACACCAACATCACTAGCATGCACCTGAATTATGAACGGTTTATGAAACTGAGGCGACTTCAGAATAGGTGCATTGACTAATAGGCAACGAATCTTTGTGAATGAAGTTTGGCATGCTGGGATCCACACAAATTTTCTCTTGGAACTAATCAAGTCTGTTAGGGGGGCGGAGAGGTCAGCGAAGTTGGGTACAAATCACCGATAGTACCCAGCCATACCCAATAATCGCATTACTGCCTTGCGGTCCTGGGAGATTGGCAGTGTTGAAATGGCTTTGACTTTGGCAGAAATAGGGGTGACTTCCCCTTCTCCTAACACGTGACCCAGAAAGATTAGTTTGGCATGGCCGAACTCACTCTTGGCAAAGTTGACAGTGAGTCCCGCCCTGGCCAAGTTGGAGAAGAGACTCTGTAGCTGGTGAAGATGATCCTGCCAGGATTCGCTGTAGACCACAATATCGTCGAGGTAGGATTGCACGCCCGAGAGGCCATCTGTCACCCGGTGGATTAGTCGCTGGAAGGTGGCGGGCGCATTCACCATACCGAAAGGCATGACGGTGTATTGGAATAGCCCGTCCGGGGTGACATATGCAGACACTCTCTTGGCCCTCTCCGATAGTTTTATCTGGTAGTAACCCTTCAGCAGGTCAATCTTGGAGATGTACTTCGTTCCTCCCGAACGGTCCAACAGGTCGTCGATCCATGGCAGAGGGTAGCAGTCCTGGCGGGTGAGTTGGTTTACCCGGCGATAATCCGTACACATCCTAAATGTGCCATCAGGTTTGTCCACGAGTAGGCATGGAGAAGCCCACTCGCTATCGCTCGGTTCCACCAATCCATGGGCGAGTAGGAAGTCCACTTCCTGTTGAAGTGCCGCACGCTTCTCTGGATTGGCGCGGTAGGGATGTTGTTTGATGGGAGTGGCCCCCTCCGTCAGGACCACATCATGTTCCACCAGGGGACACTGCTGGGGAACGTCACCAAACAGCTGTGGAAACTCGGAAAGCAGGTACTCCAAGTCTTCACCTTGGTCACACAACAAGTGCTGGAATTTTAAATGGGGGTTAGTCAAGAAGTCAGAGTTTTGCAATTTGTTATCAAGAGGCAACTGGATGTCATTATGCTCCTTGATCTTTAGAACCTCTAGTTCACCTTCAAACTGTGCTACTGATTCAAAGTTTAATACCTTATCTGGATCTCTGCAGTGATAGGCTTTCAGCAGGTTAACATGTACTAGTCTTTCCGACTTCCTATGATCAGGAGTTTTTAAACATAATTCACATTACTTGTTTTCTTAAACACAACATATGGACCATGGTACTTGCTTTGTAGCGGAGTTTTACGTATAGGCAGAAAGGCAAGCACTAGATCTCCTGGCTGAAATTCTCTGACAATTGTAGTCTTATCATACTGAACTTTCATTTTATCTTGAGACTTCTCTAAATTGTTCATAGCTAGTTCTACTGCAGATCTCAGTCTAGATTTAAATTGATGCACATAAGTGAGAAGATGTTTATTAGAGTTAGCATTGATTCAAGTATCTTTTAACACTTTCAAGGGACCTCTGACCTCATGACCAAAAACTAGGGAAAATAGTGAAAATCCTAGAGAATCTTGTAACCTGCTTCTTACAGCATACAACACAAAATGAATGCCCTCATCCCAGTCGGCATTGTTCTCTTCACAATATTTAGTGAGCATTTATTCGAGAGTCTGATGGAACCTTTCTAATGCCCCCTGGGACTGTGGGTGACTGGCAGTGGAATGGTACTGGTGTACTTCCAACTCTTCCATGGTTTGCTTGAAGAGCTGAGAGGTAAAGTTACTTCCTAAATCAGACTGTACCACACAGGGTATTCCATACTGGGTGAAAAATTTACGAAGCGCCTTTACTACATTCTTTGATGTTATACGCCTCAAGGGGAACACTTCTGGATACCTAGTGGTGGAACACATGATAGTCAACAAGTACTCATTCCCACTACGGGTTCTTGGCAAAGATTCTACACAGTCAATTATGATTTTACTGAACGGTTCATCCGTTACAGGGATGGGATTTAAGGGTGCAGGCTTGATGGGCTGGTTGGGTTTCCCAGCAAGTTGACACACATGAAAAGTTTTACAGTAAGACTTCACAGATTGTTTCATCCTCGGCCAAAAGAAATCATTGAGAATTTTGGCATAAGTCTTGTTGACACCCAAATATCCACCACTAAGGTCATGAGCAATGGAAATGATGTCTACTCTATACTTATGTGGCACAACTACTTGATGCACCTCTTGCCAGGGCTCATCAGCTGGCACATTGGGAGGTCTATTCTTGCGCATCAAGGTACCATTACTTAGATGGAAGCATTGAGGATAGTTTCCTATATCTGACTCTTCCACAGCCCTATCAAAATAAATTGCCAGTTCAGGGTCCTGCTTCTGAGCCTCTTTGAGAGTTTCAGAATCAATGGGAATCTTGCTAATATCCTTTGACTCTACATCAGGAAATAGGGAGGAAGTGTCTAGGTCAACACTATCAGGATCAACTTTGTCCTTCTTACTGTGGTGACCAGCCCCACTCCTAGTCACTACACATGAGGGAAACAAATTGGGATACTGACTTTCTAATTGCTTAGTGTTGTTATCAGAGGAGGGAGTGGAGGTAACTATGGGGTCTGGTATCACTTTGCCACCGGCGATATCGTTGCCCATCAAAAAGTTCACTCCTTCTACAGGTAGGGAATCTTGAATCCCAACAGTAAAGTAACCACTAGCTAAATCAGTTTTTAGATACACCCTAGCCAAAGGAACAACAAGACACCCACTGACTCCCTGAATGAGTATACTCTGGCCCAGCAAACAGTCCTCAATACTGGGCACCAATCCTCTTACCAAGAGGCTATGAGAGGCTCCTGTGTCTCTCAAAACATGAATGGGATAGTCAGTGGAAGCGTCAGTAGAGGAAACTGATCCTGTGGAAAGAAAAGGTTGGAACTGGTTAGAACAGCTAGGTGGTATACTAGGGAAAACCTGGTTGTGAGAGCCATCAGAGTCAGAACATGCACTCAACACAGGTGGAGTAGGAGGGGATACTGCTACTCTATTTGGATGAAGTACAAGGGAAGAGGCTAGAACAGCACTACTCTCTGGTTTACGGGTTTTCTCTTTTAACTTTAATTTGGGACACTCTCTGATAAAATGTCCAGGTTGTTTACAGTAGGCACAAACTAAGGGTCCAGGAGGTTTAATGGAAGAAAGAGAAGTTTTGTTAAATTCCTTTTTATCAGATCCATTGCCCCCAGAAGCTACCCTTGAAACTGGTTGGGAGACACCACCATAACCAGACCTACCACCAGTAGATTGGAAACTACCACCATCACGAGGACCAGCACCAGAATGTGGCCGGTTGCCAGGCCCTCTCTGTCCTGTCCTGAAATAAGAATCGCCATGAGTTAATCGGTAATTTTCAGCCAAAATAGCCGCCCTGTCTACAGATTGCACCTCTCTCTCTTGGAGGTAAAGTTTTAAGGGGTAGGGGACTTTGCGGAGAAATTCTTCAAGCATAACTAGCTGGCACAACTGCTCAAAGGTTGTTACTTTACTGGCTCTCAACCAACTCAGAAACTTTCGCTCTTTTTCCTTTACAAATTCTAGATAGGTTTGTTTTTCACCTTTCTTCATATCCCTGAAACACTGACGATGAGTTTCAGGAACCTGATCATAC
>JBAKBP010000968.1:0-156023 GCA_037953745.1 Lithodes maja | reverse complement strand
GGCAAGGTGGAGAGATTGGTAATGAGTGGAAGAAGAAAACAAATAACACAGGAAGAAGGAAGAATAGGAAGGCAAAGTGGAGAGATTGGTAATGAGTGGAAGAACAAACAATAACACAAAAAGAAGGAAGAATAGAAAAGCAAAGTGGGGAGATTGTAATGAGAGGAAGAAAAAAAATAACACAGGAAGAAGGAAAAGTAGGAAGGTAAAGTGAAGAGATTGGTAATGAAAAGAAGACAAAATAATACGAGAAGAAGAAAGAGAGAGGGCAAGGTGGAGAGATTGGTAATGAGGGGAAGACAACAAATAACAAGCAGAAGGAAGAGTAGGACGGCAAGGTGGGGAGATTGGTAATGAGGGGAAGCAAAAAGAATTATAGGATACAAACTTGAATCTTCCCAGCAGAGCAGCGGACATCCTGCTGCCTGACCTGACCTGTATGTGACCTGGGCGGGGTTCCCACACATGCACCACTGGTAAGATCTGTATTATGTGGGTAGTGCTTATTGTTTGGTCTAGTTATTATTTATATACACTGTACTTATTTCTTAGTTTCCTTGCTAGACTCTCAGCAAAACCCCCTTTCAAGATAAATGTGTACATTTTTCGGTAGAAATATGTCCCGGCCGAAGGCCGATTCCTCCTAAATTACAGGCTCGCTATCGCTTACCAGGATTTTTTTTAATCTAAATGGCGCAAGAGGTCTTAAAATCGCCAAACTAATCGAGCGAACGTCTTAAAATCTCAAAACTAATGGAGATAAGCATGAGGGAGAAGGGGGTCCAGAAAAAGCAACTAACTCCCCCTTAAGCTCACTCACCTGTGCAGATGACCACACAGAATATTATGTCCACCCACCTGCAGACTATCAATGTCCTAAACTCACAAGTTTAAGTACCAATCAAGTACGATCACCCATGAGAATTTCTGGACCTCTGTTTTTCTTAATTCTAAAATTGAAGGGATACTCCTCCTAAACGGCTGTCTCCACGATATTGAACACCAAGATTAAATTTGTTCGCAGAGCCAAAATGAACAAATTGAACATGCCCGATTTCCGCTACCAACTGTGGTGGCTCTTGCACTGCGAGTTTGTCTTTTTATGTCGTCTTTGGAACCTTTGACACACTACTCCACCTAAATGGCTGCCACCATGGCATTGAACACTAAACCCAAAGTTGTTCGCAGAGCCAAAATGAACAAAGTGAACCTGCCAGATTTCCACTACCGACTGCGGTGGCTCTTGCACCGCGAAATCGTCTAAAACGGGATGTCACGGAATTGGGATGTAGCGGATTCATCCACCTTAATAAATATTCTTAAATTTTGATTCTACAATTGAAGGGATGTGTAGGCATTGGTTCCCAGATAATTCAACCTAGAGGCCATTTCAACCAGTAGATCTCAACAAGTGGCTAATAAACCAGGGACAACCCCTTCAGAGCCAATTTATAGCCCTGACCTAGCCTAACCTACCCTAACCTGTTTTGTCTGTGTACACGAAAGAGACAAAAGGCAGGTTGCCTGTAACTAGTGTCTCCCCCAAAGCCAAAAGAGTGACAGAGTCAAATTCAAGGAACGTTGGGGTGAAAATGCCGGGTCACACAAGTTTAAAGCAGTTTAAGTCATAGGATGAAGGAAAAATTGATTGACGAAGAGAGTTCCAGTATTGGTCGAGTTGGCACTGGGTTAGAGCTACTGGTTACCCGTTTTGGAGGGCGTTACGATTTTGATTATTTATTATTGAGGGTTTTGACTGATCCAGCCATTTTCGAGCAATGTGTTCTAGGTTACCCCCTAGACAAAAAAAAAAAAAAAAAAAAAAAAAAAAAAAAACGCCTCCCCGGGGACGCATATTTCCGAAGTCGAGACTAGTTTATATCATAGGGGAAATTAGGACCAATCAGAGGCCGCAGTGGCAGTGACGTCACCCACAAGGGGAGGAGCCAGTCTGTCTGTCACTCTCTCTCTCTCTCTGGGTGAGGAGCCTGCCTCCTCTCTTTTGTTTCTCTCTCTCTCTGGTAAATAGAAGAAATAAGTCACCTAGTATAACAAGTTATTTCATATATTAACTACATTAAGGATACATTATGATTGTGCTATGTTATGGTTATGAGTAAATAAGAGTAGCCTACCGTATTACGCGTATTACGCGTATTGCACAGCCATGGACAGAAATTCCTTGACAATTTTAGAAGGCACAATATTATTTCACTGGCAAACTATATTGATTCCTGTGACACTTAAGCAGTTAACCTGTGCTGATAATTTCAGGAAGGAACTTAAGTCACTCATATAATCTAAAGGGTTATATATACAGTATATACATAGCCTATACATTACTTTATTTTAAATGTCATTAACACATTAGCATTATCAGATAGTACAAAATATATTAAGCATCAAATGTTATGAAATAGTTAATGGTTTAAGTGCATAAGGTAGAGCCAAAGATTAATTAGTAGGCTATATAATTATACGATAAGTGTTAGTGAGTTGGGCCTAGGCCTTAGGCTACTTAGGCCTTATAATGAGGAAAAACCGTACTAAAAATCCAGATGGCGCTGGGGGTCTTATTCAAATGACTATCGTGTGTGATACACCATTGAGGTGTTTTGATGGTTTTCGTGATATAAGAGGTTTAATACAGTTCTCAACTATCTATGACACATAGTTGTGTAGTATATTTTTACTAGATTCATAATATGATGGTTATATACTCTGTAATGCAGTGAATATATAATAATTAACATAATTTGATACATAAATATCAGCTTATTGAACAAGACATTTAGTTTCATCTAATGTGGTGTGATAGGCTGGGCGAAATTGTAATACTCATTGAAGTATTGCATTTACTTCTTTTTTAGTTACTAACAAATACGTGTTTCAGTAGAAATTGGCTGAACATACGGTATTATATTCTGTAGCTGTAGAATTTGGCAGGTTGAATGTCTGCGCCTGCGCACTATAGTTTCTTTCCTACAAAACTAGCTATCGTGCGCTTTTAAGTTACCAATTTATAATCCACTATCAAATCGGGCAGCTAAATATGTTACCGGCTATATTTCTTATTAGACCAGTGACAGGAAATCAATCAATGTGAATCAGAATGTCATAGAACACAGAGGCAGCAAATTATATACGTGGAGATGCAGGAAATTCGAAAAAGATGATGACAACAAAAATTACAACACTGCCTTTTCCACGGGCGACTGTTTAGGTCGTCAGCTGACCGCGGCGGGGATATACGTACACAGTGTTGCCAAGGTCTTCTTTTGTTCGCACCATTGGGCTAGTTAGGATTCGTTCAGAAGCGTAAATTTGCGAGTTTCCATTTCAAACGATATTATATTCTTGATTTACAGTGTGATGGGGTGGATAGCCTCTTAAGTATTATCCTAACTAACATTTAGGAAAGCGGAATTGGGCTGGTTCTATATACTATTAAAGTTGTAGAGGTATCGAGTGTTGAGTAGCCTAGCTATATGAGTAGCCTATAGCTAGGCTACATTTCATACAAACGTTCACCATGGCTTTCTGTTGGTTGTACTATACATGTATGGTAGCCTATGTGGTGGTGACTGCATAGCCTAATTAAGTGATTGTTTGTGAGGGGAGATTGGGACAGTGATGCAGATTTGCTGAGTGCATGATGGTGATAATAATGTATGTGGTATTTCATTAATATTTAAATGATGTGACAAGTAGGCCACTACTCATACAGTAGGCTATATGGGACTAGGCCTAGTTATATTTGGGGAACTCATAGTATCATGCATGCATGGCTGTTAAAGATAAACATATCAGAAAATGTGTGTGATAGGATTAAAATAGCTGAAATTGTCTGTTGTGCGGTATGAAGTGATTGGGCTACTTTTGGGCGAGTTTGGAGATGTGATGTGCGCTGGCAACCTTGGAATACACACACACACACACACACACACACACACACACACACACACACGACACAATCTATAACTGAAAATTTTACCTTTATTAAGACTATAATCCACATTATATTAAGATTTCCATCGTGAGAAACAAATATCTACCACCATTACTGCTAATGTGCACATAGATGCACAACTAATGTCAAATTTAACAAAGTAAGTTAAGTGGGGAAGAGATGTTTACTGTCCGAGAAGTTTCGTATAATGACTATTATGGGTAGCGAACACTGGCATCAATTTATTATGCGCTTGCCAGATCTGAAACTAGTTTATAATTGTATAATCTAATATCCAGTAAAGTGGCTAATGACGATTATTTTATAAGTTCATCTCGAGTTTTTATACATATCATTTTAATTTTAGGACATGGCTACCTATCTATTAAAATATTAACAGGAATATTTTTCGAATGACTGCCATGTGTTTTTATGGGCCTAATCAAATATGTTTTATTAATCATAAATACTTTGTATATTGGACAATGTACTGAATAGAATGTTAGAGTAATATGTCTGTAACATTCATGACCATAGAAATTCAGTGATATTTTGATGACTGAGATTTTAAAAATTCAATTCCCTCGATGGCAACAAATTTAGGTTGGTGTGAACCAAAGGCGGGAAAAATAGCAGACGAATTTTGTATTGTCCCCCATTAGGGTTGGGTGTGAAGGGGATCTGCCTTGTGTTAGCCAATCGACTTTCTGTAGACTCCCATTTTCTTTTATTCTTATGTAGGACAGCTATTTCTATATTTTGCTAAATATTACTTTTATTGTAGTCGATATGTTATGATGTGACAATGTTAATGAATATTTATATAAGTACAGTAGTGGTTAGGGCTACTTGAACACCTCTTAACCCCATTATATCCAGGGCGGTACAATATTGTACTGCCCTCGGTACTTTAAGCCAATATAATGTCATTTTTAAATAAAGCACAATGTTACTCGGGTGGATGGGACTCGTTAGCCTTGGTCGGCAACTCATCTAGGGGAGACAACCTTATACAAATCCGGGTGGATGGGACTCGTCAGCCTTGGTTGGCAACCTGTCTAGGGGAGTAAACCTGATACAAATCCGTACTGCTTACCTAAGGGTAAGGCAGGTTAGTGGATGGATTAGCCGAACACCACTGTAGAAAAATAGTGCTAACAAGATGCACAGAGGGCCTCGGAGTCGGACGGATCCTAAATTGAGTGGTCAATCCTGTAAGTCCTTCACTAAACTGGCTCGGGTTGTCCCTCTCACAGGGAATAGGTCCGCTTGGGGGAATTCTGTGTATGGCCACCCTCGTAAGGGGAGTAAGGCGTCCGGCAATAGATAGATAGATAGATAGACAATGTTACAAATAATCCTGATCAAGATACTGGGAACACAATAAATAATGATTTTAAGCAAAAAAACAATGAGTTCAATCAGCCTGTTCTCTAATATTAACGATTTTTATCGTGAAAGGCGCTGAACATAAAGAAACCATACGATATGAAGTGAGACATTTGGCATAAAGGTTACACTCACCTGTAAGGTTAGACTGTGATTCCA
The DNA here is from genome assembly GCA_037953745.1 of Lithodes maja. NCBI lineage: Eukaryota > Metazoa > Arthropoda > Malacostraca > Decapoda > Lithodidae > Lithodes > Lithodes maja. The sequence continues at coordinate 150,526 of JBAKBP010000968.1, read as the reverse complement.
GATGTACGATGAGATATACTTGTGAATTTTGTTATTCCCTTCATATCAATCTATCACTTTCTCTCCTATCATTGATCTTTACTTATTCCCTTAGTCTGTCTCGATTCAGCCACCCCCAGCTATGGGGTATGTGCCTGAGTGTATACATACATCCGTACATACATAATATTATGGAATGAGATCATTACATATGCGGAGAGAGAGAGTGAAAAGTGACCATTTATAGTTTATTTACGTTGTGCATTAATGTAAATTTAAATGATAAATAAAACAAGAACTATTTGAAACAATTTAACTGTCTAAGGAGAATTGGCAACACCCTCCTCCTCAAATCTTGGGACGAAAGATGCCAGAATCTCAAAATTTTCATTGTTTACTCATTGCTTTTCAAGTAAAACTATAATTAATGGGAATAACATATTGTACTCTGGATGCTTATTTAATCTAGACAGATACTATGCGAATAAATATTGATAACTTGTTATACTAGGTGACTTACTTCTTCTATTTACCAGAGAGAGAGATAAACAAACGAGAGGCAGGCAGGCTCCTCACCCAGAGAGAGAGAGAGAGAGAGAGAGAGAGAGAGAGAGAGAGAGAGAGAGAGAGAGAGAGAGACAGACTGGCTCCTCCCCTTGTGGGTGACGTCACTGCCACTGCAGCCTCTGATTGGTCCTAATTTCCCCTATGATATATACTAGTCTCGACTTCGGAAATATGCTCCCCGGACCCCTTTCAAGATAAATAATTATGTATTTTTGGGTAGTTAACTGTCCCCCAAGGCCGGTTTCTCCTAAGTAACAGGCTCGCTATCTTTTGCCTGGAAAGAAAATCAATATCCGAAAAGGGCGAAGTGTCTTATAATCGCCAAACAGATGAGGTTAAATGTTCTAAAATGTCTAAACTAATGGAGTGACACAAGGTGGGGCCGAGAAAGATCCATCCTTCACCAGCTAGGGTTAAGTAGACTATTCCTAGATATTAATTCTGGGTCTTGTGGCTGATATAACCTACTCTACTCTGGTGATCCTGTAGTGGCCATCTTTTCCCTTGGAATCCATTATGGTGCCATAATTATCAAACAACAGGGTGATATACTGTTATGATAATTTAGAATTAAGTTCCAAAGGCCAAACTATATATCTTGTACCCGTATTGCAGAATGTTTATTACGGGTATGGACATATTTGAGTGTAAAGAGAGGCTAATAACACCAGTGCCACCAATATGGCCAAGATTGGCCGATCTTTGTTACTAAAGGGTCTCTACCCTACACCAACATAAGTGAGGTTAGGCTATATTAAGTCTTCCAAGCTTCTGATAAGTATATCTAGGTTAAATAAATGATTACGCTGATGACAAAAATAAATCAAAGTAATACAGTATACTATGGAATATAGTGCAGTGTCAGCATCCAAATAAACCACGCCTAAATGGCACAAAAGGTCTTTATATTGACAAAGAAATGGGGAGAAAGGTCTTAAAATCGCCATACTAATGGAATGAACGTCTTAAAATCTCCAAACAAATGAGGCTAAGCATGAGGGAGAAGGGAGTCCAGAGAAGCCAACTATCCCCCCTTAGTGACTAAGGTTATTATATTGAAATAACGTCTCCACTACAAAATTAAAAACGTACTATCGACCATATTCGTAACTAAAATTCCTCTTTGATGGTATTTATTTTCAGCCTGACCCACGGAATAATAGAGAAGTCAACTCTTAATCCTTTCCCCATAAATCCTGAACTTGTATCAGGCTTCTCCAATAACCTATGTAGAGTCACGGTCAAAATTTGTGTCCTATCTCCATAGCTTTAACTCTGGTTATCTCTCTAGTTACAAGTTAAAAATATATCCTTAATAATAATCATAGACAAAGCCATTATATTCAAGTTAAATTCAGTGTGCATCAAAAGAATTTGTACATTAAAACAAGAGAGAAAAATGAATTGGGTGTTATATATGTGGGACACCGCTTTTGTCCGTGGGTGGACATGAGGCCCTCTGTGAGGCCCAAAGCAAAACCATATATATTTTTTTTTAGTTTCACACAAACTCCCTTGAATCCAACACTTCTCTCCAGCCACATAATCGCATACCAGTTATTGTAAGCAACTTACAGTATTCCAGTTAATGTCAAGTGGGAGTCGTGTATGCAGGTGGCAGGGAAAGATAAGAGTTGCTATTTATGGAGAGACGCTATGGCTAGGCGGATATGAAATGAAGGGAGTGGCAGGAGAGGAAGGTTAAGCAAGAATTTTTTTTTGAGGGGGGTTTAAACATTGATTATGACCCCTCCATTTATTCATTAATCCATAAGATATATTTTTCACACCCCAAAAGCTTAGCTATGCCGATAGGAATATCCTACCTTCTATCGTCATACATATTGCATAATTATCCTACCATATACATCTTCATATGTTAAGTAAAGAGTGAAATGAACATAACAAAATACATGTCATTTCTCATTGCCACCTCAATCTATTGTCCTGAACATCTGCTATACATTGCGCAAGGCTTCCATTAATTTTTTTGTCCTGTGTAACAACACCTCCCAACCACAACCGGTCTATCCCAGGGACTCCCAAATGAGAATCGTGACATCGTGACACCTTTCACCATATATTCTTCCAGGAGAAGGAGCAAGCTTGGGTGTCTGGGTGCTGTCTGGGGTAGTGGAGGATGGAGGATGTGGAGATTTTTTTTTTTTTTTTTTTTCTATATATTTTGTTTGTAAATTGGGTGGTTAGAATAGAAGGAAGAGGTTATATACGGAAACATAGAAAATACAATACATTACACGGAAAGCAGTAGTAGGGAAAAAGGACCCAAACTTAGTACGGTAGTTAGCCTACTAGTATACTATTAGAGCCGCTTATCTCATAACAACCCTAATCTAGCCTAACTAAACACAAGTTAACCTTAAGGGGAGATTTCCACCTGGAGGATTTTTTTCTGGACCCCTTTCTCCCTCATGTTTAGCCCCATTGCTTTTGATATTATAAAACGTTTGCCCCATTAGTTTAGCGATTTTAAGAACTTTCACCCCATATTAAGACCTTTCGTGCAATTCAGGTGTCGATTTTATCCTGGCGAGCGATAGCGAGCCTGTAATTTAAGAGGAATCTGCTTTTGGCCGGGCCATTTTTCTACCGAAAAATGTACAAATTTATCTTGAAAGGGACTCAAGGGGGTGTAATTTTAAGCTTGATGGAGGTCTAGGGAACAAACTAAATACCTCCCCTTAAACTAACACAGCCCCAACTTTAATCTAGCAAGAGAGGGTGTGAATCATGGCAGCAGAGAGGGTGTGAATCATGGCAGCAGAAGGTGAATCATGGCAGCAGAGAGGGTGTGAATCATGGCAGCAGAAGGTGAATCATGGCAGCAGAGAGGGTGTGAATCATGGCAGCAGAAGGTGAATCATGGCAGCAGAAGGTGAATCATGGCAGCAGAGAGGGTGTGAATCATGGCAGCAGAAGGTGAATCATGGCAGCAGAGAGGGTGTGAATCATGGCAGCAGAGGGTGAATCATGGCAGCAGAGAGGGTGTGAATCATGGCAGCAGAAGGGTGTGTGCTTGGTTTCTCAAGGGAGATTATACGTCTTATCCATTTATAAATATTAATAGACGCCATAAAGTTTACCTAGAGCTGTGTTTCGCGAGTCTTCCTTTGCTCTATTCAAGCTTCCCTATGGTAGGCTATATTACCAACACCCGGTGATTCAAACCCAGGACCCCTGCGGATCCCCCATTTAAGTGAACAAATGTGGCTCACCTGTAGGTCCTCAAATCCCGGGAGAATCTACAACAACCACACATCGCAATGGCCGAGACCGAGCTGAACTGAATTACATGAATAACAAATAAATAAACAAATAAATATAAAATTGAGTTATTATCCCTTCTTAAAAAAAGTTAGGATTTACTTTATAGCAAGATGCCCACCATGAGCTCTCTTTGTCAAAAATCACCCAAACTTTACTTAGCTTCTGCTCTGCACCAGGGAAGAGGCGAGTGAAACAAAGGCTGGGGCAGTGGCATCAGGCGCAACAACAGAACTTCAACCTGACCCCCGATCTATTTCAGGATCAAGGGGGGAAATTCCACCTCCACCTCCACCCCCCCACCCCCCCCCACCCCCTTCATTGATAAGGCGAGCAGAGGCCCTCCTTCCAGTTGATATAAAAGAGAGCTGGGCCTTCAGTTGGTCTCTCCAGTCGACCTGAAGCTTCTAAGGTGAGTAGGCTAGGAAGGTTTGTTAAGGGGAGATAGGTCGTTTTTCTGGTCCCCCTTCTTCCTCATGCTTAGCCCCATTAGTTTTCAGATTTTAAGACGTTCGGCCTTTTAGTTTCACAATGTTCAGACCTTTTGCCCCATTTCTTAAAGTCAATATAAAGACTGTTCGTGTCATTTATGTGTCAATTATTTCCAGGCGAGCGATAGCGAGCCTTCAGTTTAAGAGGAACCGGCCTCTGGCCGGCACATTTTTCAAATCAGCAAATAATTACGCCTCCCCCTTAAAGGAAGGACGCTCACTTAATTCGACTTGTCTTACTGAATAGTGTACGAGTCAGTTTGAAGGTGTGTGTGTGTGTGTGTGTGTGTGTGAGGAGTTTGATGGTTTGTACAATCCCTATATACATTACAGCATATCAGCAAACCATAGATTCTCGTCATTAAACTGGTCTGTTCAGTGTTCAGTCTGACCTGTGTATCAGTCTTAAGGTAGGTTTTATTTATTTATTTATTTATTTATTAATATATTTATTATTTTCTTCGTTTCTTCCCTAGACCTCCGTCAAGCTTTAAAAAACATTTCCAAGATCCCCTAGCTGCTAGCATTTTTCGGCAGAAAAATGTTCCGGCCAATGGCCGCTTCCTTCAAAATTACAGGCTCGCTATCGCTCGCCAGGAAAAAATCGACACCTAAACGGCACGAAAGGTAACAATATTGACCAATAAATGGGGCGAAAGGTCTTAAAATCGGCACAAGAATGGGGTGAACGTCTTAAAATGTCAAAACTTATGGGGCTAAGTATGAGGGAAAAGGGAGTTCAGAAAAAAACACATACCTCCCCTTAAGGTATGCCTGAATGCAATTTTGTTCTATGTGGATGAGGGAGACAAAAGGCAAAACTGCCTGTGACGAGTGCCTCCTCCAGAGTTGAAAGAGTGACAGGGCCAAAATCAAGGAATGTTCGAGCCAAAATGCCTGGACACACGGAGTATGAAGCAATTTAAGTCATAGGATGAGGGAAGATGGATTCAGGGAGAGAGTTCCAGAGCTCAGCTGTTGAATAGAAGAAACATTGGGAATAGCGTTTCACTCTTGGATTGGAGAGTTGCACAGAATAGGGATGGGGTTGTGTTGCAGGACGGGTACTACGTACTCTACGTAGAGGAGGTGATATAGTACAAAGGAGTACAAAGGAGTACAAAGGAAATCAAGCAACAACAGATCTAGTGACCCTTCTAGGTTGCTTGTCCTCCAAAACACTGAGGATCAAGTGTCCAAACAGTGGTTTAGAGTGGGTAAGGGAACATTGGAAAGGGAACTACTGCCCTGGAACTAATGTCCGTGGCAGGACTAGGAAGTTAGTAGGGGACAGATGGGTTAGTAACTGAGGGGGGGATAAAATAAAGTTATTCATTTACAAACGCAGTCAGTCGCGGGTTTGATGCGAGATATTTGTCTAGGCGGAGTTTAAATGAATCAACGGTGATGCAGTCTATAATGCTTCGAGGAAGCCCATTCCACAAGTTGACAACTCAATTGAAGAAGAAATTCTTAGATTCGTGTGAGTTAAAAGATTTACCAATACTTTTGCAACCGTTTCCCCGCGTGTAATTAGCTTGGTCGATAGTGAAGTACTTACTACAGTTCATATTGTCGATGCCTTTGATGATTTTGAACACTTGAATTAAGTCACCTCTTAATCTGCGCTGGGTTAAAGGAAATAGATTTAATTCTCTAAGACGCTCTTCGTATGGTTTGTTCTTTAGGCTAGGTATCATTTTGGTAACTCTACGTTGAACTCGTTCTAGCTTGTTTATATCTTTTTGGTAATAAGGGCACCAGGATTGAACGCAGTATTCCAGAAGAGGGCGGACTAAGGAATTGTAAAGGGTTAGGATAACTTCTTTGGATTTATGCTCAAATGACCTGCCTATAAAGTCAATTATTTTGTTTGCCTTCTTAACAACTTCTGAACATTGTTGACTCGGTTTTAGGTTACTCGATATTGTTACTCCAAGATCGGTTTCTCTGTTTACATTCTTAAGCTGAGTGCCATTCATCGAATAGTTTGCTTTCTCATTTAGGTATCCGATATGTAGTACTTTACATTTATCCGCATTGAAACTCATTTGCCAAATTTGGGCCCAATGTGACAATTTATCTAGATTGTGTTGCATATCGTCAACTCGATCTTTTGAGAGTACGCTATTTGCAATTTTTGTATCGTCAGCAAATTTTGAGATTGTACAGGTGAGACCCTCATCTATGTCGTTGATGTAAATTAGAAAGAGAATTGGTCCTAGTACCGATCCCTGGGGTACCCCGCTACTTACATTGGTCCATTTAGATGCCTTACCGTTTATGACTACTCTTTGCTTTCTGTCGCTGAGCCAATTTTCTATCCATTTCAACACACCGTCTTGTATTCCATGCGCTTTTAGTTTTATCAGTAAACGTTTGTGGGGAACTTTGTCAAAGGCCTTTTGAAAATCAAGGTATATAATATCTACAGCTTTACTCTCATCGTAGAGGTTGAGGATATCGTGGAAGAAGTCTAAGAGGTTTGTTAAACAGGAACGCTTTTTACGAAAGCCGTGTTGAGTATCTTTAAGTATGTTATTTTCCTCTAAGTGATTTACGAGTCTGTCTCTTATTACCGTTTCTAGCATTTTACATACAACTGAGGTTAAGCTAATTGGACGATAGTTACTGGGTCGGGATTTGCTGCCTTTTTTGAATATCGGTGTTACGTTGGCTAGCTTCCACTGATCAGGCATAGTTCCAGACTGCAAGGATTTATTGAATAGTAATGTCAGTGGTTTGGAGAGCTCATCCTTAGCTTCCTTTAGAACTCTAGGCTAGATTGGATCAGGTCCAGGCGTACAGTACACTGAGAGAGCTCTGAGGAACACTGATTATTTTAATAGCGGTAGAATAGCGAGAAAGATGCAACATTGTATCGAAGATAGATAAATTGCAGATAGTCAGTGAGTGGACGTGAATTAAGGGGAGGTCTCTACTTGAGGGATTTTTTGCTTGACCCCTTTCTCCCTCATGTTTAGCCCCATTGCTTTTGATATTATAAAACGTTTGCCCCATTAGTTTAGCGATTTTAAGAACTTTCACCCCATATTAAGACCTTTCGTGCAATTCAGGTGTCGATTTTATCCTGGCGAGCGATAGCGAGCCTGTAATTTAAGAGGAACCGGCCTTTGGCCGGGACATTTTTCTACCGAAAAATGTACAAATTTATCTTGAAAGGGACTCAAGGGGGTGTAATTTTAAGTTTAATGGAGGTCTAGGGAACAAACTAAATACCTCCCCTTAATGAGAAGGGATTTTATTACTTGTTTGTGGCAGAAAGAAGTGTGGTGTGCTTGTTTAGTGTAATGAAGTAGATAGGAGGTGGTGTTTGTGAGAGATAGCTGGATCACTCTGTGTAGGTGAGGCACAAACAGAAACAGTAAGGGAAGCCAGACAAATGAAACAGGAGTTCCAGCAACTCCTTATCAAATGCCTATAGGCCTCCCCTGGGTATTGCCCTGCTCGATTGGTGCCTACAATCTCCCCACTAGAGAGTGGGCAGGGGTGGGCACGTCCTACATGGGAGGGGGGGGGGGAATAAGTGATATGAGTTTATTTCACTATTCATTATTTTTTCTATGTGCCTGAAGGAGACAAAAGGCAAACGCTGCCTGTAACTAGTCTCCCCCCCCCCCCCCCCCCCAAGTTTGAAAGACTGACAGAGAGCCAAAACCAAGGTACGTGTACATTGTAGGTAATTTAGCTGTTTTGAAAAGGAGGCTGGTGTGCTTGGTAAGTGTAGTGAAATTAATAGGAGGTGGAGGTGTTTGTGAGAGTTAACTGGATTATTCTCTGTGTAGGTGAGGCACAAATAGGAACAGTGCCTATGAGGCCTCCCCTGGATATTGCCCTGCTCGATTGGTGCCTACAATCTCCCCAATTCATTATGCTTTATTTGTTTAGTCCTAAGATCTTCAGGGAAGGAAGGATACATGGTAGCTAAGGGTCAATAGATTGGGCAGGTAAATTTGTTACACCCTTTCAGTATGGATGACGTCTTTTTAAGTTGTATTGAGGCTAAAATTAAACGATTTTATTAAGATTAGGACAGACGTATCATAGTAAAGTTAATACAAAAACTTCTTCGAGCAACCCTTTTAGCTTCATTATTTCTCGAATTATCGTATTCTGGCTAAGCCTAGACGAGTTAATTGCATAAAAATTAGAAACTATTTTTTATCATACTTTAGAAAAGGCTCCACGTAGTCAAATGGTTAATATTTATGATGGACTTCCAGATGTGGTGCCAGGTAATGTTGTGGGCATGTGTGGGCGTGGTGATGGTGGGCGTGATGGGCGTGGTGGTGGGTGGTGAGGCCTGTCACACCTGTGGGAGTTACGGTAACAACAACAACGGGTTCGCTATCGCCTCTTCACTAGCCAACGCCGGGGTGAGTACAGTCTTCCTATAACTCCCAGAAAGGTAATTGGACTGTGCTGATTCCTGCCATTTAAGCCGGTATCACACGAGCGTTTTTTCCCTCAACATTTAGCCTCAACACTGGTCTGGCAGCTTATGAGATCAACATTTATAATATTTATGTCCCTTAAATTCGTCAACCATCAGTCTAATTTCCGATACCAGTGCAAAATATTCCAGAAATGCTGCAAGAAAAATGTTAATCATCGAATGTTGACTATAAAAGCTCTTAGTGAGTGGGTGGATATTACAGTAACATAAACACGCACGCGCACAAACACATACATTCCTTTCACACACCTACTGTACATGTTTGAAGCTTTGAATTTCGTTATTTTAAAATGAATGGATTTTACTTGGTGTAAGCATATATCATATTTTGTCATTACCTTTTCCTGTGACAATAAGAATAATCAATATATACTTTAGAGCTAGTTGATATACATACCCGTAATGTGCTACTTAACCCTTTCACGCATTTATGAAGCAGAGGTTGCCAGATTAGCAATAAGAAATAGAGTTCTCTCTCTTATAATTACCTCTCCAAAATTAGTTTTCTGCCCACAGCTAACTCAAAGACAACTGCAGAGGTTGAAATAACTAAACTAAAGTTTTCTAAATACCCCTGATGGTAACAAAGGCTTTAAAGTATCCCCAATAGGCTCAATATCGCGTCATATATCGGAGAGGGTTAACACATAACCTGAAGAGGGCTCACCAGTAACTGAAACTGTCGTGTCTATGTAAAAAACAGTAGCTTTATCTAGATTCTTCAACTTTGCATTCACGGCACTACATTTTTCAATCACTATACTTCATCGTTATATTTCTTCAAGCATAATATTACTTGTAATACAATTTGTTTGTAATTAAGCATAATTTTTGTTTGATTCTAGAGCTTCGCCAACAGCCGCGGCAACGGCTATGCTCAGAGCCAAGCAAATAGTCATGCCAGCAACTTTGCCAACAGTCGTGCCAGCAGTCATGCAAACAGTCGTGCAAGCAGTTTTGCCAATAGCAACGCCAACAGCCATGCTAACAGCTTTGCCAACAGTCAGGCCAACAGCCAAGCCAACAGTTACAGCAACAGTGGCATCCGTGGCTACTTAGGCCACCCCACCAGCTGCCCTGGGTGTGGCTGCGGCGGCTGTGATGGGTCCTGTGGCTGGTGCGGCGGGAACTTCAGCCGCAGGAAACGCAGAAGCACCGATAATTTCCTGGAGAGCACGGAGATCCACCAGGTGTATGACCAGGTGAGGTTGATAGATACATACATGCTGTACAGAGATGGGTACATTTACTTTGTAGCCCCAAGGATTCTTTTAAGGAAATTTTACCAAATGCAAGAACAAAGCCACTGCTGAAGGGCGGGCCCAGAAGCATCTTAATGCCCAAATCCCTGGAGGCTAGGTTGAGAAAACTTCCGGCAAGCGAGTCTGCATTTGGGTTGCATCATATGGAGTAGGGAAAGGGAAAGAACTAATAGTCTTAAGGTTGTCCGCTTTAGTGTTTTCCATCCCAGGGTTGCCTTTTTAGCAATGGCACCACATGCAGATGCTCTTATTAACCATACATAATAGAGATACTCAAGCTACTGAGCCAACCCAACATTTTCTTTTTAGTCAACTATTATTACAGGTATGAGTTACATTGTAAGTGCTCTTTTTCGTCTACGAACAATGGGGGTTAATAAATTTTTCTTTCTATTCTGGCCTCACCTATTTACACAATTCCACATTATTTCTATTTATCCATTCCACCAACTTGAATTTTATTATACTTTATATTCCAGATTAGTGCAAATTTTCATACACCATACAACAACAGAAAATATTAAACTGTAAATATGACCACCCTTCATTGATATCTACATTGCAGATCGCCGCTGAGGACCAGAACGAGTGTGGGCTGAGGCTGGTGTGTGAGCTGGCACAAAAGGACCCAAGAGACCTGTTGGAATATGAGGTTCAGATCCTCCTACCCTACAGGTTAATGCACCTTCTTCAATTTACCAAACAATCTACCTTACTTAACTAATAGTGACTTGGGGTAGCCATCACCCTAGGCCCTGCTATTAAAGTAATTTTGTTAGTCTGCCATAGCCAAGACCTTGTGTAAAACTTTGACAACAATGAGATCAATACTAAATTGTAGATGTAGAAAAAGTGTTACTGTGACTGGAAACAAATTGTGTATTGCAAAATAATGATCTCGATACCAAATTAATAGATGTTGATTAAAATTGCTCAGTACTTTCACCTTAACTCTTGGAAACATTGGATAATGCCCGTGCCCCTCATGTACACAAATTTCCACAATCCAAGTTATATTAGAATCCGGCTTCTGACCATAAACTGCACATAAAACTCATGGTATGCTTTATCTTTGGATGAAAATTTGTATATAAACACACAAATCTCTCTATCTCCAGTGGTGAGGGTGAGAGTGATGGCACAGTGTATGGCACCTACGACGAGGCAGTGTGGCACGGACAGGAGGGTCACACTTGTCAGGCACTGTACCATCGCTGTGACTTCAATACCCACGACATTATGACTGACTACCGTAACTACAAGCTGGGCATTCTGGAACAACCAGAGTGATTGCGTAGGACTAATTGCCTGTAGTAATTAAACACGTACTCTTTAAAGTAGGGGCATCTTGGACCTATTCCAGTGGTCTTCTTTTGATATCATGTATTCAAATGTAGCTGAAATGAAACATATAAAGAACTTTCGATTACTTGACATTCACTAATTAGGACGCATAAACAGATTATTACTCATTTAAGTCCACCATTTTTGTTTCGATTTTTTGGTTTCTAAAGTTCACACTTACTCTAAAACTATTATGTATTTATTTGTAGAAAAAACATATTATTGAATATGCACAATCACCCAAATACATTCATTCTTATTTCCATTTTTGGTTTATATGAAAGTTAAAATTATAAGATTTAAATACAATTGTTATTTTGAAATGTAACCGTTAATTAAGACTATTCATAGATTATTCCATTACACGCAGCATTGATGATACAGTTTATTCCATTACACGCAGCATTGATGATACAGTTTATTCCATTACACGCAGCATTGATGATAGTTTATTCCATTACACGCAGCATTGATGATACAGTTTATTCCATTACACGCAGCATTGATGATACAGTTTATTCCATTACACGCAGCATTAATGATAGTTTATTCCATTACACGCAGCATTGATGATACAGTTTATTCCATTACACGCAGCATTGATGATACAGTTTATTCCATTACACGCATCATTGATGATACAGTTTATTCCATTACACGCAGCATTGATGATACAGTTTATTCCATTACACGCAGCATTGATGATACAGTTTAAACTTTTATTAAACGCAATAGCTTTTCTCTTAAGGCCAGTAAAATTAAGTAAACATCGGTAAAATACTATAAGTAAATAATGCATTAGGTAAAACCTAGGGAACTCATCATAATTTAGATGACCATTATTAACCTCCAAAGCACTAAAACACAAACAACAAAACGCTCCAGTAGAAATGTATGCACAATTGGGAAGCGCTTCACATTCTTTATAAAAGTGTCTGGTTCATTATAATTTGTGCTAAATATTGTGGTTGATCTGATTTTCTATTATAATTGATATATTAATTTCAATAATTTTGTTTATATTTTGGGGCGATCATTGTAGTAGAATTTGTCTGATCATATCTTTGACTAATATACAACATTATGTTGGTTATGTTATTATGTTAATGGTTTTACTGTTATTATGTTAATGGTTTTACTGTTATTATGTTAATGGTTTTACTGTTATTATGTTAATGGTTTTACTGTTATTATGTTAATGGTTTTACTGTTATGTTAATGGTTTTACTGGTATTATGTTAATGGTTTTACTGTTATTATGTTAATGGTTTTACTGTTATTATGTTAATGGTTTTACTGTTATGTTAATGGTTTTACTGGTATTATGTTAATGGTTTTACTGTTATTATGTTAATGGTTTTACTGTTATTATGTTAATGGTTTTACTGTTATTATGTTAATGGTTTTACTGTTATGTTAATGGTTTTACTGGTATTATGTTAATGGTTTTACTGTTATTATGTTAATGGTTTTACTGTTATGTTAATGGTTTTACTGTTATTATGTTAATGGTTTTACTGTTATTATGTTAATGGTTTTACAGTTATTATGTTAATGGTTTTACTGTTATTCATCGGCTGTTATTTAATAAATTGGCTAAAACGTACAAGTGTTTTTCTTCTTCTTATTATTATTATTATTATTATTACTACCTCTAATATATAGAGAAAATCATACAGTGAAAGGGATTCAGTAACATAATTAATACCAACAAATGTTCATCATATGAACAAATAAAATACATGGTTGATATAATAACCCTTTACTTTGATCAATGCGAAGAGAGACAGCAAGATTTTTAATTGGCTATAAAATTGGTAAATTCTTCCAGTGATAAGACGCATTTCTTCACGTTATTCTGGCTAACACTAGACAATTTAACTGGGCTTAGGAAGGGTCTGTGGAGTTAAAGGGTTAGATAGCCTGTAACCCATTCGATCCCTAAGCTTAATTACGTCGTCTAAAGTCAGTCATAATACAATATAAATAACGTCATTACATACTGAAGCTGTTAAGGCATAATTCTGATAAGCAAGGTTTAAAGAATATTTTAAGGTGAAACATAACTATTAAGATACTAAGTAAGGTATAAGATCAAGTCAGCCTCTTTGTCAGTTGTAATTTTGCTATAATATATTAGGCTACGTTGCTCATTTCAATAAAGTGACGTTATTTCCATTTTATCCTTGTTAACACTAGACGATTTTATACAGCTTAGGGAGGATCTATACCAATGAAAGGGGTAAATTCGATCCAGTTAGCCCTCTGAATCATAAACATCTCTCCTAAGCATAATGCAAGCGTCGATTATTAGCTGTAATAAACTGAACATATGCAGCATGACGTTCTGGATGGGTTAAGGCAGGGTCCAGAGAATATATTATCTGGACCCTGGGTTAAGGATCCAGTTACATCGGTCGGGAACATTAAAAAAGGAAAATAATATATACCTATACCTTCACATACCGGTATATATATACTGTATTGTTACGGCTGGATCGGCAATACATATTCGGGATTCTTGATCGTAGGACAGAAATGGCTTATGTGACAACGACACGCTCGATTCCAGTCCCAAATACTATATGCTCCAGACAACAAAAGCACCAACGCCCTACAGAGTTATCGTCTATGGTAACGAGGTACCTTAACTCGGCGAAAGTGTACAACAGGGGTAGGCTATGAGGCTAAACTCCCTCAGACATTGATAGGTTACGTTATTACTAAAGAAATGCAATACTCAAGAAACTACGTTAATATTAAGCCTCTAATAATGTAGAATAGAAGCAGGCTAAAGGTATGACAGTGAAATGCTAAATGACAAATGTACACGCCTACTTGAAAGCGCGTGCACTAGAATAACTGTCCCCTACTAACATGCACTAGCATGTAGCATACAAGATGTTCATGATCCAGTAGATACCTAATAATACACATGGAAGGAACATAAATAGTAGTCACTTATTGTAATAATGAATCTATACTTGGAATAACTAAAAGGTTGCAGGCAACAGTACTGCGCCGGTAGCCTACTACCGCATAGGCTACTTCGCTTCTCTCACTCTGTCTCCCCTCTGAGTCCGTATGCGCCCTACGCAACGGAACTCCGGACACAGCAGCAAAACGACAGTGCAGTTAATTGATACATGAAAGTATTAATAGTGTTGTCTTGTGTGAGTAATGTGTATTGTAAAGTGTTATATACATAAACTTAAAGAGAGCTGCAATGCATAGTAAAATAAAGATATCACCCACTCATCATCCCCATGTGTTCTAGCTAGCAGGCCAAGTCACAGGAACAACGAGTCCCAGCACCGAAAGCGAGAACCCAGGAAAAGACTGCAGAGAACACAAGGACAGATAAATTACGTTACTCTACTATACCGGCACTACGAGCGAGCTGTAGTCTCTGGTACTGCACTCGCTCCTGGCTCGGTAGGCAAATCAAGGCTAAGTCCTCGCCCCTCTACAGACAACTCCTGGGCATGGTCGGGCTCTTACACATGGCACTAGTCTAGTCACAAATTGGATGATGAGCTGGGCATATAACTCGTGAACATGTAGAACGTTCACCAACTATCCTCATCAAGAAGATCGCTGTTCACATTAACCCCTTAAATCTAATACATGTAAATATATGCTTGTCCTAAGAGTAATACGAGAGGTGAGTGCTGAAACTCCTTTAGGACCTCAAGGGAAGGGTATGCATTTAAATAGAGAGAAGAATGAAATGAGAGTAATGTCGTCAGAGAGAAAGAGTGCAACCGTGAGAAATTGGGAGAGAGGGCAAGGGATGTTAGAATCTCAAAGGTTCTAGGCAACCTGATCATGGAACACACAGCGAGCCTCCATGCAATGTGCAGTACGACAACATGGGCAGCCCAGGCAGCATATGCAGGCGGCAATGTACTACCAACCCTGTCGCACCTAGCTATAAGCGCAGGGCTGCCAACCGGTCCATACGTCTGGCAACCATTGCTACCCTCTCGCTCTGAAGTCTAACTCACTCTCTCTCTCTGAATTCCTATTGTCTTATCTATCAACTTCTCTATTGATACTACATATTAAATGGAAGGTCTCGACATGGCTTAAAACAAAACCCACCACTGGTTAGCAAATGACGAGACCTTTGCAGAGATACAAAGAACATAGTTATACGTTGTCACACTCAATATAAGCAGCCAGCACGGTACACGGTACCGCACCGTGGCGGTACAGTGGAGTACCAAGGAGTACAATCAGGTTGCGTTGCTACGCACTGGGAGCGTCACAGCCCCCCCAAGATTTTAGATAATCGACCTTAGAAGCATTATCAAAATCTGACAGGCAACCAACCGACCTGCTACCCTTAGCTGCCACTAATTGCAAAAGGTGCACAACAACTGAAGTGTGAATTATACATAAAACACAATATCGCATGCATGATGCTACAACAATAAAGACTTACAAAACTAAAAAAAAAAATTCTCGTTTATTTTATTGTTTTATAATCTTTTTGGACGGCGTTATGATAGCCTAATTTTACTCCTGCTCAACCCACACACCGTGCACGACTATCCTGGATCATCAACCCTTGATAGACAATCTGCTATCACGTTCTCACTCCCGGCAATATGCTGAATGTTGAGATTATACTCTTGGAGCATTAGGGACCACCTGGTCAACCGCATATTCCGATTGTGAAACTGATTTAGGAATTTCAAGGGATGATGGTCCGTATAAATCGTCACTACCGGGCCGTAGGCTGGAACATAAACTTCGAAATGTTTGAGCGACAAAACGATAGCAAGAAGCTCCTTCTCTATAGTCGAGTAATTCCTTTGTGCCGAATTAAACTTGCGAGAAAAGAAGCTCACTGGGTGTTCCAAGCCCTCGGAATCAGTCTGCAGTAACACTGCCCCGGCACCCACACCGCTGGCATCAGTCGCCAGCTGAAAACTCCTGGAGAAGTCTGGGGCTCTCAAAATCGGATATGTACACAGCAGGTGCTTGACTAGGTCGAAAGCCCTCTGACACTCCGCAGCCCAACAGAACTTCACTGACTTCGACAGTAGATCAGTTAACGGTGCTAAGACAGTAGAGTATCCCCGGATGAAGCGCCTATAATAGCCTATCATACCTAGGAACCGCATGACCTGGCGCTTAGTGGTGGGCCTGGGAAACATATTGATAGCCTGTATCTTGCTCAGGGGGGGGCACACCCGGCCTAACCCGACCACGAAGCCAAGATACTGCACAGTAGCCTTTACAAACTCGCACTTCCTCAGGTTCACCACCAGCCCAGCATCGTGCAACTTCCCAAAGAGGGTCTCTAAGTGCCTTAGGTGATTTTCAAAATTGTCATCATACACTATCACGTCATCAAGGTAGACCGTGCAGTTAGGGATTTCGTCACAAATATCGTTCATCAGGTTCTGAAACGTGGCAGGTGCGTTCTTAAGCCCATAAGGCATTACGTTACATTGGTAGGTCTTGCCATCTACCACAAAACCACAAACTTGCTTAGCTCGGTCCGACAGGGGTACTTGCCAGTAGCCTTTTACAAGATCAATTTTAGTAAGGTACTTTGTATTCCCTATCTTGTCCACGCTGTCGTCAACTCGAGGCAAAGGGTAAGGGTTGGTAGTGGTTAAGCCATTTAGCCTACGAAAATCTATGCAGAACCGCACCTTGCCGTCAGGTTTTGGCTGCAACGTGACGGGTGATGTCCACTTCACATAACCTTCAGTGATCATCCCTCTCTCAACCATGTACTTTAACTCCTCCCGTAAAGCTGGCAACTTTACCGGGGGCACACGGTAGGGCACTGACTTGAAGGGCACATTATCACCGACGTCCACGTCGTGCGTTACCTGAGTAGTGAGACCTGGGTGTTCGGCGAAAACAGAGGGGTATGACCTGAACAGGCCTAGGACAGCAGCACCCTGGTGCTCAGGCAGGTGACTTACAGCTTGCCTAGCCTCTTGTTCAGTATTCCCCGCCCACTGTTCCGCGGAAATGACACAGTCCCAGCTATCCTCCTCAGCAGCATGACTGTCCCCACCTCCTTCTCCACCCTGGCCGCTGCAGGCCAGCACAGGGACAGTGAGAGGCTCTGAGGGGCGTCTCACATACTCTTTCATGAGGTTAACATGACATAACTGATGTTTTTTTCTACGGTCAGGTGTTGCAACGAGATAATCAAGGTCGGACAGTTTCTTTGCCACCACATACGGCCCAATGAACTTGGCAGAAAGGGGGTGTCCAGGCAAAGGTAAAAGCAACATTACCTCCTGACCCACCGAAAACTCCCGAAGCTTCACCTTGGCGTCATACTGGTGCTTCATGACCGCCTGTGCATTAACCAAGTTATTACCTGCCGCTGCCATGCAACCTATAAGTCTCTCCCGGCTCTCAAGGATATATTTAAGTACAGACCCCGGCTTCTCTTCGCCCTCCCAGATCTCTTTCACCATACTTAAAGGTCCTCTCACATTATGGCCAAAGACTAGTTGATTTGGACTGAACCCCAGGCTCTCTCCTGGGACTTCACGTGCAGCGAACAGAACATACGGCAGACCCAAATCCCAATCAGTGTCATGTTCTGCACAGTAACAGCGTAGCATACTCTTCAGGGTCGAGTGCCACCGCTCCAAGACTCCCTGACTCTCGGGATGGTAGGCTGACGACACTACAGAGCATATACCGTGCAACTGAAGGGTTTGCTTGAACAATTTGGATGTAAAATTGCTCCCCTGGTCTGACTGCACCTCACGTGGAAATCCATAACGGGAACAGAACAATAATAAGTTTTTAACAACTGCCTTTGCCGAGCCGTTTCTCATGGGGTATGCGTCCGGGTATCTCGTAGCCACATCCATGATTGTCAACAGGAATTTATTGCCACTACTAGTAGGCGGGAAAGGGCCAACCAAATCTACTACAACTTTGCTGAACGGAGGCCCGGTGACAGGTATGGGAAACAAAGGTGCCTTCGGGATGGTCTGGTTAGGCTTCCCCGTTGTCTGGCAGGTCGCACACCCAGCCACCCATGCACAGACATCAGCCTTGACCCCAGGCCACCAGAAAAACCTGCCCAATGCCGCCAATGTTTTTGTTACCCCCAAATGACCCGCCACCGGCACATCATGCGCCAGACACAATAAGGACTCTCTATACTTATTTGGAACAACCACCTGGTCTACTACCCTCGCACCGCCCTCCCACTTCGATTTGGGGTCTAGAAATCTGCGGTACAATATCCTGTTGAGCCTAAAGAAATCTCCCGGCTTCGCATCCCCATCTTCCTCCAACTCTATGGCACCATTGCTATAACGAGCTAGGCTAGCGTCTTGCAGCTGCTGCTCACTAATGTCCCTGGGCGTCAATGCATCAAGATGGTTTTGTAATAAGACATTACCCCGGCTAGTAGGCTCTACTGCCTTAGTGGCTCTCGCTACAGCTCTTGCCTCACGCGAAGTCTTACCCAACTCTGCCTTGTTACACACCATATCTGGGCCAGAGTCAACTCCCGTGTTTATTATAGGTCCAAGTACCGAATCACCGAGAAGTGCAGCAGAATCAATGTCCCTTTTCCTGCCCTTAGCAACCTTCTCCTGATCCTTCCTCCACTGTCCCCGAGGTTGAGTGCTAGGCTGTGCAGGAGCCGCAGAGCGAGATCGGGTTACCACACAGGCCATCTCATCCTGTTGGCACCTCCCAACCCATTCCCGATTCTCACCATCCACGTCGGCCGCCCTCTCGGCAACGACTAAGGGTGGAGTCCCGGAAGTGGGCACCGCAAAGTCGTTGCCGAGAAGAAGGTCGACGCCCTCAACTGGCAAACACTCAACGATCCCTACATCCAGCTCCCTGCACACCTCTCCCACTCTCAACTCCAACCTCACAAGTGGGTATGACCTCGTAGCATTTATACCCTGCACCACAACAACTCTGGCCGCATTTATCGGTTTCCCTGTGAAGTTCCTCAACAAAGTTTGCGAAGCCCCCGTATCCCTCAGCAAGTCAACCCTCCGTAGTTCACTCCCCCAGCTCACAAACCCGTGTCCCCGATGGTCACAGAAAGTGTCCCGGACAGGTGTCGAGCCTTCCGTACGCTTCTTTACCGCGTGTGCCTCAGCTGCTGACAACCTACCCCGGGCAGTTGCTGCAGCCTTCAGAGACACACCGATACTGTGAACCAATGACACCGGCTTAGCGGGAGTGTTACTAGGGCACTCACGTGAATAATGGCCTAGCTTCTGACATTTGTAACATTTCACATCCCCAATGGGCTTCTTCCATTGTGCGGGCGAAGAAGGGGCCTGACCTTTAGTAAATGGGAGAGGCTTGTGTTTGTAGGTGTTATTAGGTGCAATGCATTTAGTGTGGTTATGTGTGTCATAGGATTTGTTATTATCGAAAACTCTGGTGGGTGGGGTATAGCGCCCCTTCTGCCCTGACTCAGCCCTCTGAGCGGCACCGCAACCACGAATCAATGATAATCTGAGGTCTGCCATCTTGGCAGCCTCCTCTACTGTCTTGGGACATTTTTCCTTAATGTTCAGCGTTAGATCGGTTCCAGTACATTTGTAAAACTGTTCCAGATAGAAAAGTTGCTTAATTTCCTCAGCCGACTCTGCGTGCTCGGACCGAAACCAGTTATTACCTGCATCTGTTAAGTCCCGTGCGTGCTCCATAAAACTGACGTCGCTCTTCTTATTCACGCCACGGAACTTCAATCTATAAGTTTCGGGTTGCAGTTCGTAGGCCCGGAGCACAGCCTCCTTCACCAGTCCATACACTACACTCTCGTCCAGTGACAGTGCATCGTAGGCTTTCAACCCCTTACCCACTAGACGTGATGAAACTAATGCTGCCCATTTAACCTCCGGCCAGTCATACTCACGACACTTCTTTTCGAAACGAGCAAAAAACTCAGTCACTGCTGTCTCATCAAATGCGGGTACTAACTTAATTAAATGCGAAAGTGAGTCTGTAACCCGGTGCCCACCACCGAGATGACGCCCCGTGGTCTCTACTCTAGACTTCTCGACATCCATTTCAGCCTGGTACCTGGTTGCATCCAGATTGGCTTGGATTCTAGCAACCTCTATGCGTTCTATACTAGCCTGTTGTATCTGTATCTGAGTCTCCTGCAGCTTAAACTTAGCTAGTTCTAGCTGAAATAACATCTCAGGAGACAGGCCTGGGGGGGGAGAGCACAAAATGGGGGATCCACACCGAGACGTGTTTACGGGTAAGCCAGCTTGCCCTTGAGAACCCTCCTGCTGCATCGTGCTAAGACTCGCTGGCTGAGGGCCCAGCTCAGGGGTAGAGTGGAATGGAGGCTTGGAGGGAACCCCCCAAGACCCCACTCCACCCACCGCCCCATCGCCATCACCCAACAAACATGCCACCAAATTCTTCTTGGGCCAACTGTCAGGACAGTCCCGCCCCAAAACCGTGGCTAAACAGCGAAGACCGTAACAATCAATAGCCTGCAGGCGCTGTTCGGTCAAAGGTGTCTGCAAAAATGCCCGGGCATCCCTCTCTCCACTTATAACACTCCCCTCCCTAAACATCTGTTGTACTTGCTGGTTACTAGGCTGTACCGTGTTATCCTCCCCCGTAAATGATGAGTCATTAGACATAGTGCTGGTTATACAATTGCTGTTCATAAAAAAAAAGAAGTGCTTATTACTAATTGCAGTCTCGACTCACAAAATGTTAAAGATGCTTGAATGACTCTACTCTAGACACCCCCAACGAAACAATCTGCAAGTCCACCAATACAATAATGACACAATAAAAATTCCTCCAATATGCAAGAAAATTCTAGCCAGCTCTACTAGGTAGCATAGAATAGTTCTCCAAAAAACATGTGATAGGATACTACTGAATCTTGTGCAAGGTCGCCATTTTGTTACGGCTGGATCGGCAATACATATTCGGGATTCTTGATCGTAGGACAGAAATGGCTTATGTGACAACGACACGCTCGATTCCAGTCCCAAATACTATATGCTCCAGACAACAAAAGCACCAACGCCCTACAGAGTTATCGTCTATGGTAACGAGGTACCTTAACTCGGCGAAAGTGTACAACAGGGGTAGGCTATGAGGCTAAACTCCCTCAGACATTTATAGGTTACGTTATTACTAAAGAAATGCAATACTCAAGAAACTACGTTAATATTAAGCCTCTAATAATGTAGAATAGAAGCAGGCTAAAGGTATGACAGTGAAATGCTAAATGACAAATGTACACGCCTACTTGAAAGCGCGTGCACTAGAATAACTGTCCCCTACTAACATGCACTAGCATGTAGCATACAAGATGTTCATGATCCAGTAGATACCTAATAATACACATGGAAGGAACATAAATAGTAGTCACTTATTATAAGAATGAATCTATACTTGGAATAACTAAAAGGTTGCAGGCAACAGTACTGCGCCGGTAGCCTACTACCGCATAGGCTACTTCGCTTCTCTCACTCTGTCTCCCCTCTGAGTCCGTATGCGCCCTACGCAACAGAACTCCGGACACAGCAGCAAAACGACAGTGCAGTTAATTGATACATGAAAGTATTAATAGTGTTGTCTTGTGTGTGAGTAATGTGTATTGTAAAGTGTTATATACATAAACTTAAAGAGAGCTGCAATGCATAGTAAAATAAAGATATCACCCACTCATCATCCCCATGTGTTCTAGCTAGCAGGCCAAGTCACAGGAACAACGAGTCCCAGCACCGAAAGCGAGAACCCAGGAAAAGACTGCAGAGAACACAAGGACAGATAAATTACGTTACTCTACTATACCGGCACTACGAGCGAGCGGTAGTCTCTGGTACTGCACTCGCTCCTGGCTCGGTAGGCAAATCAAGGCTAAGTCCTCGCCCCTCTACAGACAACTCCTGGGCATGGTCGGGCTCTTACACATGGCACTAGTCTAGTCACAAATTGGATGATGAGCTGGGCATATAACTCGTGAACATGTAGAACGTTCACCAACTATCCTCATCAAGAAGATCGCTGTTCACATTAACCCCTTAAATCTAATACATGTAAATATATGCTTGTCCTAAGAGTAATACGAGAGGTGAGTGCTGAAACTCCTTTAGGACCTCAAGGGAAGGGTATGCATTTAAATAGAGAGAAGAATGAAATGAGAGTAATGTCGTCAGAGAGAAAGAGTGCAACCGTGAGAAATTGGGAGAGAGGGCAAGGGATGTTAGAATCTCAAAGGTTCTAGGCAACCTGATCATGGAACACACAGCGAGCCTCCATGCAATGTGCAGTACGACAACATGGGCAACCCAGGCAGCATATGCAGGCGGCAATGTACTACCAACCCTGTCGCACCTAGCTATAAGCGCAGGGCTGCCAACCGGTCCATACGTCTGGCAACCATTGCTACCCTCTCGCTCTGAAGTCTAACTCACTCTCTCTCTCTGAATTCCTATTGTCCTATCTATCAACTTCTCTATTGATACTACATATTAAATGGAAGGTCTCGACATGGCTTAAAACAAAACCCACCACTGGTTAGCAAATGACGAGACCTTTGCAGAGATACAAAGAACATAGTTATACGTTGTCACACTCAATATAAGCAGCCAGCACGGTACACGGTACTGCACCGTAGCGGTACAGTGGAGTACCAAGGAGTACAATCAGGTTGCGTTGCTACGCACTGGGTGCGTCACAATACATAGGCTGGTGAGACTATATAATGCTTGCTTTGTTGTGTCAATAGTATCGTTAGACTGAAGGAGTGCATGTATTGTGCCTTTGCACAAGGGGAAGGGAGACCGGCAGGAGTGTTAAAGTTATAGGTATTAGTTGATTATCAGTTGTTGGAAAGCTATACATATATATAATAATAATAGGTACAGAAGCTGCAATAGGAGAAGAGCAGTGCAGTTTGTATGAGGGGAAGAGGGTATGTGGATCAGATTTGTTGCAGTATGATAGCTATACGAGAAGTATTTAGAGAACAATAGGGAGATATTTTGTTGTATGGATTTAGAAAAAGCGTATGATCGTGTGGATCGAGAAGCAATATGGAAGGTGCTAAGGATTTATGAAATTGGTGGAAATTTGTCAAGAGCAGTCAAGAGATTTTATGAAGAGAGCAGATCGTGTATTAGAGTAGGAAATGAGTTGAGTACAAAGGAGTACACAGGAAATCAAGCAACAACAGATCTAGTGACCCATCTAAGCTTATTGTCCTCCAAAACACTGCCCTGGAACTAATTTCCGTGGCAGGATTAGGAAGTTAGTAGGGGACAGATGGGTTAGTAACATAACACAGTTAAAAGTGATCTTTTGTATATCTGGGAAAAAGAGAGTAATGTCTTATTAATATATATATATATATATATGCAATAATCCTTGATGAATGTGATGGGGGATAAAATTAAGTTGTTCATCTATAAACACTGTCAGTCACGAGTCTGATGCAAGATATTTGTCTAGGCGAAGTTTAAAAGAATCAACGGTGCTGCAGTCTATAACATCTCGGGGTAGCCCATTTCACAAGTTAACAACTCGATTGAAGAAGAAATTCTTAGATTCGTGTGAGTTAAAAGATTTACCAATAAAGTAAGTGTGCAGTTTTCGCATTACCGGAGAAAAAAACTGCATACGCAACTCCGCGACCTAAAATTATGAAAGTAGTATTGAATCTCTTAGGTAAAATCGGTTTATATACAGTATACTGTATATACATACATAATATTATATACATACAGTATATATATATATATATATATATATATATATATATATATATGTCGCAAATACACATAAGCTACTAACAGTTTTTATACTCGCAGCCGGACTTGAACCACCGACAGTCAGAACAAGTGGCCATACTTTAATCCACTATACCACAGCGTGATAGAGGATACTTGTGTGCAGTGGATTAAAGCATGGACACTCGTCCTAACTCTTGGTGGTTCATGTCCGGCTGCGAGTATACAAACATTTAGTAGCCTGGGAGTTTATAATTATATATAATTACATTTATGATCACGTTGAATCTTAACCATTGGAATATTTATCTATAATAAGGTCAGCGTAACACCATTTTGTAGCATTTTGAATATGGTGTAATTCAAATTTAAAATATAATTATATAAGAAATAAATAGTGAACATAATCGGCGACCTTCACCATTCACCTTGACCTTTGAACAACAAAAACACAAACTTTGGACAATCGTTGCATTGACCAACCAAATTTGCCAGCAAAATTTGGTGACGATACATAACCTGTTCAGTACAGTTCTGTCGGTTTCATTTCATACTGGATATTAAGACGATTTTGTTTAGCTTATGAAGGTCCTCCATAAAATTAGCAGGCTTTCAACTATCTTAATTAACCCTTTTTACTACCACAGATCCTTCATAAGCTCCACAATATCGTCTAATTATAGCTAAAATACAATACAAAAGACGTCACCCGGTACACAAAGGGTTAAATAGTCTAGGAAGAGTTTAAAACAAATTATTAACACTCTTCTTTTGTTCTTTGACCTTGACCTTTAACCTTAAGTAATATAATATATATATATATGATTGAAATATATTTTATTTAAGTAAAATGCAACTAACAGTCGTCAGCTTATCGAAAATTGAGTATTTTTTATGATAAAGGTTAACTTATGACCTTGGCCTCTGACCTTGACCTTTATAAGAACATAATAACATAAGAAAATGGGAGTCTGCAGAAAGCCGATTGGCCCAAGCAAGGCAGATCCCTTGTGTAGGATTATGTTTTTGTTTGCTTTGATGTAACCCTAGAAAATCAAATAAGTGTGTCAATTTTCATTAAAGATTATCAGTTAGTTTCAGAGGTATGAAAGGAATAGTTGACCTTGACCTTTAACCTTCATCTTGACCTTCATGATGTCTGAAAATTTAAAATTTTAATTTTCCCTTAAAGCACAATTGTCTCAACGAATGTTATGAAGTTTACATGTATAGTAAAGAAATTACCATATTGATCTTATATTTGACGTTGACCTGTGACCTTGACCTATTAAATGGAATTATGTTTATTTTTGTATGACCTTGATCTAGGCATTCCGAATATGCATGATATGCCTAATGAGAATCTTACATTTAATAGGAAATGCTAGTCAAAATCATATTTCGACCTTTAACCTTGACCTTTGACCTTGGTCTTCGACCTTATAATTTCTTATCAAGGATTTAGTTAGCTTAACCTGACAAGCGCTAAATAGACCTAGGGGCTAGGGTAGTTATTTGTGCATTTCTAGCCTTGGATTCTGACAGAATTCGTTATATTTACAATATAGAGCATTATTTGTTTTCGGTATGCTTTTATTTTACATATATGATGTATATATGAACCTTCAAGAGTGCTAAAATAAGTGGGAAAAGCATTTGGGTGGTGAAAAACGAAGATATTGGCCACCCGGTCATAATCTCAGGCGAGAGAGAGCCACAGGCAACCCTCCTCTCTCGCTGTCTGTGAGGTAACTGAGACGAGCGGGGCGGTGTGGGCCGGTGTCTGGGTGTTACATAACGATCTTTTCTGCAACCCACTTGTGCTACATTATCGCGGGAGAGAAAAATAACCGATAAATGATGATAATAATAGGGAAAATAGGTGATAATTGAGGAGGGGAGGGAGGGGGGAATAAGGTGGGGAAGGAGGGGAGGGGGGTGGGTGAGATTTACATGGATGAGTACTGGAGGGGAATTATCTCACCTAGAGACAAATTCCTTTGTTTTGATAGGCCCTTTTTTTTTTTGGAAAGCTTTTTTTATGGTCTTGCTTCCGTGAGGCCTATCGCGTTCCCTATAGGAAGCCTTCCGTGAGGCCTATCGCGCTTGCCGGGTTAATAGCAATTTTCGTATTAGCTAGCATTATGAATATGATGTAATGTGTATAAAAACTTATTGATTACAAATAGTGATCATATGTAGTGTGACCTTGACCTTTGACTAAAAATAAAATACATATATTTGGATGGTCGTCACATTGACCAACTGAATTTGCCTGTATAATTTGATGACAATACATTAAACAGTCAAGGAAGAGTTTAGGGAAAATGACAAATACTATTTTTTGACCTTGACCTCTGACCTTAACCCACTGAGCCCCAGCGACGACAACGTGAGTAGATGTAAAAAATGCCAAATCTACCAAAGCCAAATCTACCAAAGCCAAATCTACCAAAGCCAAATCTGCCAAAGCCAAATCTACCAAAGCCAAATCTGCCAAAGCCAAATCTACCAAAGCCAAATCTACCAAAGCCAAATCTGCCAAAGCCAAATCGGCCAAAGCCAAATCTGCCAAAGCCAAATCTACCAAAGCCAAATCTGCCAAAGCCAAATCGGCCAAAGCCAAATCTGCCAAAGCCAAATCTACCAAAGCCAAATCGGCCAATGCAAATCGGCCAAAGCCAAATCTGACGTCAAATCAGCCAAAACCTAACCTAACCTAGCCTAACCCTTTCTCTCTCTCTCTCCCTAACCTAACCTAGCCTAGCCTAGCCTAACCTAACCTAGCCTAGCCTAGCCTAGCCTAACTTAGCCTAGCCTAACCAACCTAACCTAGCCTAACCTAACCTAGCCTAACCTAGCCTAACCTAACCTAACCCTTTCTCTCTGTCTCTCTCTCTGTATCTCTCTCTTTCATCATATTTTTTCCACGCTATTCTTAGAGTTCATATTTAAAGATACCAAGCCACCTGATTTCACCCATCTCCGTACCAAAAATACTTTTGGGTCACCTGCGCCCATAAATCAATCGACTATCTATATCTATATCTCTATCTATATCGGTCTGGCAGCAACCCCTCAGTAGTCTCTCTCTCTGTTTCTCTCTCTTTCATCATACTTTCGGATCACCTGCTCCCATAAATCAATCGACTATCTATATCTATATCTCTATCTATATCGGTCTGACAGCGACCCCTCAGTAGTCTCTCTCTCTCTCTTTTCTCTCTCTTTCATCATATATTTTCCAACCGCCTAACCTAGCCTAACCTAGGCAAGAACCTGTGACTACCTGTTATATATAGTCATGCAGCCCACCGTGTGTGAACCCTAAAACATATTATATAAACACCCCATATATATGCATTCAAACCTCGTAAAGATATTAGTTAAATAGAAACCAACATGATGGAAGAATTTACCTCCGATGCTCTCGACATATTCAAACACCCCGCTCGCATAATAGTAGCGGGATACAGCAATTCCGGCAAATCTGAACTCGTCAAGAAACTTATATCCAAGCATCGTAATAAATTTAAAAAGATTGTTATATGCGGTCTTCCCTCGCGGGGTACTACAGCATGATAAAGAAATAGGACCCAAGGTAACCGTATCTCCAGAAATAGTGAACACGATCAAAGAGGAACCTTATTCATCCTTGACGATCTATTTATCGAAGCTGTAAAGAATAAAGTAGTCGTTGACGCTTTTACCCGCGGTCGGCATAATAACATTTCATGCATCTTCATAACTCAAAACCTGTACATACTGTAGGTGGTAAACATGCGAGGAATATTAGCCTCAACTGTTCTCACTTCCTATTACTGAGACAGCGTGACCTATTGCAAATACAACTACTTGGAAGGCAAATATTCGGCAAAGACCGAGCCAGCGATTTTGTTGAAATATACAAATCTGCCGCTTTCTCTAAACCCTTTGGCTATCTCCTTGTTGACTTAGGTATAAATACTCCCGAAGCCCTGCAATTCCGCACAAATATAGTGGGTGAACCACCCTGTGAACGTGTATTCCAATGGTGAGTTCTAAGCATCGAGAGCTATTAAATGTTCTCTACGGTCGTCACGACCAGCCATACGGACTGTCTTCTCAAAAGAAACTATGGGATAAGGCTCGAGACATTGATCCTTCCATAAAACTGCAAGACGTGACAGGATTTCTCAGGACCAGCAAAACCTACACCCTACATAAGCTACAGCCAAAGAAATTCCCCCGTCAGAAAGTTCTCTCTCCCAAGCCCAAGATCATCATGGCTGCCGACTTAGCCGTCGTGCGTCATTTAAAGAAAGACAACGACAATATATCGTACCTGTTAGTATGCGTGGACGTCTTTTCCCGTTTCATGCAGGTCGTACCCTGTCCCAGGAAAGATGCGACTTCCATGCTAATGGCTGTTAAGAGGGTTATGGAAACTGATGAATTCAGGGGTGTGAGAAGATTGAACACTGATCTAGGCACCAAGTTTTATAATAAAAAAGTTAAGGAATATCTAACATCCCGTAAGATTAAGCTATATAGCGTTCATTCTAGTGAGATTAAAGCTTCCATCGCCGAACGAGCCATTCGCACATTGAAATCCTTCATGTATCGCTTTATTACACTGAGGAATTCCCCCCGATATATTAACCACCTCCAGGACATGATCAGTGCCTACAATAATTCCCCTCACTCTGTACTAAAAAAGGGACAAACCCCCACAATCGTACATAATTTAACTCGACCATCCGACACTGCACGGCAATTCCATCTAATGTATAAAAAAAAACCCAGAAACCCCTCAGACGCATTAGTACCGAGCTATCCGTTGGAGATATTGTGCGTCTCGTGGGCAGCACTCGGTCATCCGCTTTCCATAAGGGATACACCCAGCAGAACACCCACGAGCTATTCCAAATTCGAGAAATAAAATACCAACATCAACCAATCTCCTGGAAGATCTATCCGGCGAACCCATAGAGGGCATCTTCTACGGGTCAGAACTGGTGGCAAGTTCCTTGCCTGAGTCATTCGATATTAATATCCTGAGAACCCGCAAAAGCAAAGGGGAAAACAAATATATTGTACATTGGGTTGGATATCCTACCTCCTTTGACTGCTGGATTAATGCCTCTGACCTCATGCAAAGATGAACAGTAAGCTTCCCCTACTCGGTGTACATAAAAAGTTTGTACTGCTACTTAAAAAACTTGAGGAAGAACCTCATTAAACAACTAGGACGCGAGCATTTAAATTGTATTTCTGAGATATTCTCCAACTTTCTAAACAAACATCTCACCCTGAATAGTAAAATTATAAGAAAGCTACAACACTATCGTGAGGATATACGAGCCGTTGCCCGGAAGAAAACATCTCTGACCAAAAAGAGATTAATTCTAACTAGTATGGCTGGGGGTAATATATTAGCCGCCCTTCTCCCTGCAGTTGCCGGTCTACTTTCAAAACTGTTCTCATAATGAGTAGCTATTATCTCCTCCCCGAATCCACAGCCAAGCGTGTTTTAACAAGCATCGAGGGTTCCTCTACTCCGTCCTCCCCCTCCCCCTCCTCCGGACAACGCGTTCCAGCAAGCTCGCCCTCCCACCTCCACCTCCACCCACAGCCCGCTCCTAAGACCCTCCCGAGGAAAAAGAGAAAGAAATCAACGCCGTGTTCGCGTAATAAGAAGAAATCAACGAGGTCTATTCGCAAAACCAAATTCCTGCCACCCATGCTAATGAAAGCCACTTCTGTAATGGGGAATGCTTCCAAAAATTCCAGTCTTGATCATCTCCTGCCCGCCCACGTAAAATATAATGAAACACCATACGCTTTAGGGCTTCTGGAGCGAGTTAAAAACAACCCCTTACTTAGATGGGACAAGGATGGATGGCTACTGGACTCAGCTAGCAACAACAACGTTCTAGACATCGTGGGGGTACTCTCGTCTACGGGGAGTACGCCGTCCAAAGCCCAGCGTGATGACGTAGATCTAATTATTGGGGCAACGGGTCTTCATCCCTCTCATATTGTAAACACTCAGATAAAAAAGCAATATGGTGGAGGTATAAATAGTCTACTCTCGTCTAAAATACCCGCGGGTGGGTCTCCTATTGAACCATCGTGAGTCCCACTTTCCGTGGGTTGCCCATTAAACTAATAACTGGCAACCCCGCGCCAACCGCTCGTGGGGGTATTAAAGCCTCCCGAGACAGTCCAGACCCGTCATACTCTCTTACCCCAACAGTGAGCCAACTACTGCAGTTCCAGACGACAAGACTTCCACCCACCGCAATAGCTTCCTAGACGGTCAATCAACACCTCGAGAAATGGACGTAGTGGACACCCCTCACGTTGGGGGAGAGTGGTAATTGCTTCATCGATTGTGACTGGTGGTGGGGCTCAGGACGTTGTCCAGCCCGAATGCGAGAAGGAGGAGTGTTCTTCCCTCTACTCTCTCTTGGAGGAAGGGGAGGCCCGTGGAGAAAGCGATGCTTACTCGCTGAGCTACGAGGAAGGGGCTCCCGGTGACTCCCGCTATCGTAACGATAAAACCATCATTGCCGGTGTTCACAGCTGCACGGCTTGTCGGGAGACCTCCGGCTTCACTGCACTTCTACGCCAAACGTATCCATATAGTAACCTATACGCTGAAAGAGTGTCTATTTATCGGCTAAACCGATGCTGCTGGCAAGACAGGGGTGTGCTTGGGAGTGTTACAATTCGCGAGTCCCCTGATCCTAGTCTTCCCCATGTTGCTTGTCTTCTAGTTCAATACGCTCCCGGTAAGATGCTGGAGCTCAATAAGATTAACCAGAAGTACCTACTCAGTTCTCGCGACGCCCAATTCATACAAGGGTTAAAGCAGGACCACCACCAGGATCGTGTTAAAATGTTTAATGTCTGTGTTACTAAACTCGTCGATTGGGCTATTCAACATGAGATGACACGTATTGTATTCCCCTTCAAATGCGGT
This sequence comes from Lithodes maja, assembly GCA_037953745.1. Taxonomy (NCBI): domain Eukaryota; kingdom Metazoa; phylum Arthropoda; class Malacostraca; order Decapoda; family Lithodidae; genus Lithodes; species Lithodes maja. The sequence continues at coordinate 119,414 of JBAKBP010000968.1, read as the reverse complement.
GCTGCGGGGCTCCCCTCTCAAGTATGGGCACAGGATTACCTGCCTATCCTAAACCATGCAGCCGGGAATCTTAGGACCCGCAATATATCCTGCGTCATCTTGGACAATTGGTGGGTGGGGTTAACCAGTGTGAATGACAACGCGGGGTTCACCCCGGGTAAAAAACGCCCACACCTGGAGGAGGAGGGCAAATCGATCAACAACAACCCCCGGGAGGCGAGTGAGAAGAAGCTAAGGAACAGCGACGTGGATGAAGACTACGATGTTGCGACACAAGACCATCTCAATTCCTAATAATGCATGTATAATATCCTTCAATGACTCTCTCTCTCTGTTAATAAATACCTAAGCATTACCTATCGTGTATTACTCTCCCCTCCTTGTAGGCAGCTATAAATATAAGAAACAAGCCAACTTCGCATTAGTCCCTTGCAGCTCCAAGATGGAGTCACACCATATCTACGTTACAAGCGCTGCAGACAGTGTCATATACCCCAATAGTAGCAGTAGTTTTACCAACAACTTACAAACCTTAACACTACACAAGGACATGGAATACGAAGTTGGCCAGTTAAATGTGTTACTCCCTCAACGTTACTATACTATTAAGAGAGACGAAGCGGAATGCGCCATACATATAGAGTACGGGCAGCTTACTTCTTCAGGCACTATTGAAAAGCGTAAGGTGCTTGTGACTATTTGGGAAAATATCTTGAGTCAGGACATTGAATACCTTATCGACCGGGTTAATAATAAAATAGGGGCAATATTAAGGGGGCTCCTTAACCGCGACAGAACCTACGTCGGACATCCCCATGATGAAGCCTACGCCGGGCTTCCTAACACTAGCGCCTTTGACTGCCTAGCTATCCCATCTCAAATACTCTCCCTCAGTTGTATGAACCTGAGTCAACACGTTACGGTGCGCTGCTTCCGCGACCCCCACCCGAGCATCTCATACGTGAAGATACAGCTCGAAGAGCGGGTAGCCCGACTTCTCGGCTTAAGCCCCTTAGAAGCCTATGACGTGTTTACCTCCACCCAAGACGCTCTCAGCGAAGGAGACGACGCGTTTCTATATCATACTAGCCCGTTTCCCGTCTTAAGGAACGGCGATGCTCAGTGCGTGCTCATATACAGTGACCTGGTCAACCCTTCGAGATTCGCCAGGGTAAATGTAAATATTCTCGATGCCTTTTCCCTCTCCGATGGGCAATCTAAAGGCGTGCATCCTATCGTCTATAAACCACTCAAACCTAAAATAATAGATACCATTTCCATTAAAATCACAGACCAGAAGGGTCGTCCCATGTATTTTGAGGAGGGTCAGCACGTGACGTGCTTACTTGACATTCGCGCTGTTAGGCTATATTAATAGCTCGTCGAGCCTCGTGTCAACAGTCTATTCCCTAATTGCATGCGAGTTACATTCATCCCACCCTCCGTGGGGGAGTATCGCTCTCTTTTCGCTCGGGGGCAGAGAGTATCTCACGGGGGTGGCGTTAACGATATTGCCACCCTCGCCTACGAGCCCAGCTACCGTCGGAGCGGGGGTCTGTTCTCTACATTAGCGGGTCTCGCTAAAAGAGCCTTCCCGTTTCTAGTACGAAATGTCATAGTTTCTTCCGTGCGTGAGTTTGGAAACAATGTCATGGAGGATATCTCTCAGGGTAATAACCTAAGGCAGTCCCTAATAAGACACGGCCTGAACGCTCTGAAGAACGCAGCCGTAAAGGTGGCGAGGGGGGGCGGTAGAAATAGGAAGAGGGTAAAGGTTAAAAGGAAAATTAAAAAGAAGACGATGAAGGGATGCTATAAGAAGGACATATTTTCCTCGCTGTAAATCAGTATCGGGCTAGCGTCGAGATGGCGAGCATCGCCACGGAGGGGGCTGTGGGGAGGGGGCTGTGTGTTATCAGGCCCCCGTAGGTCAATACGCTGCTGGCGTCAGTGAATTATTTCCCCGTCCCAACAAGACCCGACTTTTGGAAGCCACCATAGCCTCCCGGCAAGATGCCGACGTGTTGCCTAGCAATCTAGGTTTCAACATAAAGTTAACTGACCGATACGTTGATTTCCTTATCCCTGGGACTCCGGGGAGCTTTATTGACTTGGGTCAATTGGTCATACACACCACTCTGCGGCTAACCCAAGAGGATAATGCGACCCCCTTCGGGGATGAAGTGAACATTGAGCTCTCGAATAACACGGCCCACAGTCTTTTCAAATCCGTGCAGTGTTTTCTCGGCGACGTGCCCGTCGAAACCAATGTTTTCTACTGTTACAGCTCCTACGTTAAAGCCTCACCACCTTGACACCCGGCAAAATTAACACAATTGGGTCTTTGGCTAATTTCGCGTGCCCCCCCCCCCGACGGTTTCACCCGGATGATAGAGGACAGTTACTTTACTCCCACTCGAAAGGACCTCTCTAAGCGACTCAAGACCCACGGTCTGGAGCTATGCGCTCCTTTATTCCTCGACATTAGTTCGCTAGACAGTTATCTACCCGATGGCATTCCTGTACGACACCGCCTCGAACTGGCGAGTAACGATTGGCTAATGAACGTACCTAGTAATGGAGATAAGGCACGACTCCACGTCGATTCTGCCAAATTGCTTTACACGAGGTTATTCCCCTACCCCAACGCTTTACACGCTCTAAACTCCTCGTTGAGCGGCGGGTCTGTTATAAAATCCACATTCACCAAAACTCTCTTTAAAACCTACGTGCTGGCCACGGATCAGACCTCCGTCACTTATGACCAGCCATGGGGCAACGTCATCCCTGAAAAGCTAACGTTGGTCATGATGGACATGTCTGCCCAAGCGGGCGATTATACGCTTAACCCTCTGTATCTGACACACGGGAACTTAAGTAGGATGAGCGTGACGGCTAATGGTCGCGTCGTCTATAACGTGTCCAGCGGTTTCCCCCATGCCTGTTCCGAGCTGTATTACCGTATGCTGGATGCTCTGGGTCTCCATCGAAAGCATTCAATTACTAAAGAGGTTTTTGTCAATGGGGCCACGGTTTGCTGCTTTGATTGGAGGGCTGAAAACCTGAATGATAATATGCCCGTGGAAATGAATGGGGGACTTCGACTCAGCCTAAATATGAGCAAAGGCCAGGATAGTAATTGCCTAGTTTTATTATTCGGTGAGAAGGTTGGTATATTAACTATAAACGCTGACAGAAGACTGCAGTGTGACGTGCGGGCCTGATGGGATAGGGATGAACAACTTTGAAATTGAAAGGGCGGTAAGGGGGGGTCTAGGAAAGGAGGCGGTGTTTCTGGGGGTACTATTAGCGGATGAGGTCGAGACATTACTCTGAGAACACGCGGGGAAACCCGCTGTGTGTATAATCAATATTCTGCCGAGTTGGTCTAAAAAAAATATGGGACACTGGCTCTGTATTTACCGCGATGCTCATAGAATAGTATGTCTGGATAGCTACAGCCTAGACCCTCGAGTATATTCTGATTATTTTAAACGACTCGAGAGACCCGGGGTCCCCATATTATAAAAATGCATTTAGACTCCAGGGAATCCGTAGCGACGTGTCCGGGGCCTATGCCATGTATTGTACTTATCACATCACCCATGCGGGACCCGGAGAAACGTTAGGGAAGATACGCAACGAGTTCTCCAAGACCGACTACTCTGGGAATGATGAGCGTGTCTTGCGTTTTGCATATAACAAGTTTAGTATGCCCGCCTGTCAACAGACCTTCAACACGTGCCCGTAATGTGACGCCTCCCGGCATTAGCAGAATGGTTGCGTGGGGCATTGCAGCTCGCTAGCACTCGCCAGGATGGGGGGATGGGCTACAGTTGTCCTAGAATGATCTGCTTTATTTAATTAGTGTCGTGTTGCCACAGACAGTCTAGAAATGGTCTTTGTTTTGGTCTGTGACCGCGCCTTGTATTTTATATTCGCTATAATATAAATGTTGCTTGTGTGGGAGGCGAGCGAGAGAGGGTGAGGGAGTACACCTGGCAGCGGGGTGAGCTATGACGCGGGTCGCTTGGGCGCTGACGGCGTTGGCGGCCGGATGGTCAACTAGTCCCTTCCCATCGCGGCCTCGTGTTCTTTACCAGCTCAGAGCTTGCCTGACACGCGTATCGCCTACATCCTTTGCAATTCTGTTCCCCATACTCGCCACTTTGCATACTATTTCTCTCTCTCGACTTCTCCTTTCTCATTCTCTAATCTTTATTAAACTCAACATCCCTTCTGGTTTCAGCATAGGCGTTCACCGTCGACCAGTCGTATTGTACGCGAAGCTCTCAGATATTTCCATGTATTAGGTTAAGGAGGTATTATGCTTTATTGAGGTTAGAGAGACGGACTTTTCCGTATGTGTCCTCTCTCGGGAAGGTTGTAGACCGGTATATGTCTCCCTGGCAAGGTGTTGAGTGATTCTGCTTGGTTATCTAAAGCTAGACTAGGGGTAAGGTTACTGTGTCGTTGTCTCCGATGTGTGCAGTGTTAGCTAAGCCCTGCACGACATCGACAGGTACTGTGGGAGCCTAAGTTGTCTTCGGGTGGGTTTACTTTACGAGCACAGCGCTGTGGTGTGAGAGGGCCATAGCCTATCCCTCACAACATAGTGCTGCCTCTTTGTGTTGACTTCTGAGGGATCGCCAGGATAGAACTAGGTACTGGAGACCTAGATTTATCAAGAGAGCATCTCCGTCATATAACATAATCTTCAATATACCACCTTCGGACAACGTTAGGCTACGAGCCGCATGCTCACCCATTGTTGCCCTGCCTTGATACCCCAGCTAGACTTTATTAACTGAGCAGACACTGGTTAGAGATAAGCCCCCATTATTATATGTATGCAACATAATTATTCACTGCATTTTTGAGCCGAGGTTGTTGTTGAGTTGCACAACCCTAGTAGGCTGTTGCGTTGTGTCACGAAGCATTTCTTTAGTTGTCGAGCATTACTACCTTTGCGTAGTCTTTATTATTCGCCTGCCTATTATTACTATATGTCCTAGTATTTATTGTGACCCGTATTCTGCATTATAATTGTTCAAGGTTCTTTACGAACATCTTCCCAGCATCAGACTTATTTCAGAAGTTTCCAGTTGATGTTGCAGGACTAGCATTGCACTTTCTTTAATACAGGAGTGCCTGTTATTTGAGTATCTACCGTAACGTTAATTAATCACGTTAACTATCTTTTCTTTGTGTAACCTAATTGAGTAATCTTTTACTGTTTGAGAATAGGCTGTTTCATCGAGCGTCAGCCTAGTGTGTGTGCACCAGTTACCGAGTCATAGGATACCTCGTTGTCCAGGCACGACTCAGGGCGGTAATGGTGTTTTGTTTTCCAGTGTTTAAGGCAGGGGTTGGATCTAGTGTTACCGTTGTTGCATTTTGCCATTATCTAGTCCAATGTTGAAGAGCCCTGTGTCTTTGAGAACCTGGATCGTAACAAATGGCGACCTAGCTCAGGATCTTGTGAACTAAGAGATAATTGCAGGATTGTTGTGGTCATTTGTTTTATTGAGGAATATAGTGGGCACGTTAATTTTTTTTTGGGCAAAGTAGTATAGGACTTGAGAGTCTTCAGACATTTTTGGCAAGTGAATAGTGCTACATAAGAGTTTGGGGTACTTCTTTTCTAAATATTGTGGTGAGAAATTTTTGTGAGCATCATGTCTTATACCGGGTCAGAGGAGAATGGAGACACAGTACATAATGTCGAAACTGAGGAACAGCAGCATGATGAAAGGGTTAATCGGGTGAACTGTGAGGAGGATGCTAGGATATTTTTGCAATGGCCTGTTACTGCCGAGCGGTTGGAGGGTATGGATCGGTACGGTCTTCAATGCCTGGCCACAGCTATCGGTCATGCGGTTACTAGCAGCATGACCAAGCATAACTTGATAACGTGTGTACTGGGCAGGGTGACTGGTGAGCGAGATTGGTTGAGTGCTCAGAGCCCTTCGGCCATGCTTCCCCTACACTCGACTCCCAGCCATCCCAGTAGTTTGCCGACCCCGGGTACGCTTCCGCAGTTGGGTGGTGACTGGCAGGGTGGGTTGCCCCTGGGGGGACCACCGGTAATTTCAAACATTGTAGCACCTTCACCTCCTCAAGGGTTAACTCCAGAATTATTGTATCAGCTCGAATTAGCTAAGATCGACGAGAGAAAGGCTATCAGGGTATCTGAGCTTCAGATTCAACAGCAACAAAGGGCAGGTGAGCAGCAAATAGAGCTAGCAAAAATCCAAGCTGAGTCGACTAGGTACTGTGCCGACAGGGACGTAGAGAAGTCGCGAGTAGAGACAATGGGACAGCGACTTGGGGCTGGTAACTGTGCTCATGATCAATCTCTCTCGCACTTATTGAAACTGGTTCCGGTGTTTGATGAGAATGGTGTTACAGAATTTTTCGCACGCTTTGAGAAGAAGTGCCAGGAACACCAGTGGCCAGAGAATAAATGGGCAGCACTTGTATCCTCTAGATTAATAGGCAAGGGTCTTAAAGCCTACGATGCGTTGCCTATAGAGTCTTGTATTATCTATGAGTAACTCAAGGAGGCTGTCCTGAGAGCATACGAACTACAACCAGAGACGTACAGGTTGAAGTTCCGGGGTGTTACCAAGGGTCGGGAGAGCACCTTTTTGGAGCATGCCCGGGAGCTGTCCGATGCTTTTGGGAATTGGCTGAGGTCGGAGAAAGCTAGTACGTTTGACGACATTAAACAGTTGGTGCATTTAGAGCAGTTTTTCAAATGCACGGGTGGCGACCTGACGTTAAACCTTCAAGAAAAGCAACCAAAAACTCTACAGGAGGCAGCTGAGATGGCTGACCTCCGGCTATCACTAATTCGTGGGTGCGGGTCTGCCCAGCATAGTGAGGCAGGTAACAAGGGGCGTGACGCCCCACCCCCCCGAGTTAGTGATATACCGTATGCAAACAAGTACAAGAGCCATGATACCAAGACTGACCACAAGACTAGCACCGTCCCGTTTAAGAAGGGGCCGGGCCCTTCCCAGTACCAAGGGAAGCCCAAAGGGGAGTTGGAGTGTTATCTTTGTCATAAAAAGGGGCACTTTGCAAGAGTCTGTCCTAGCAAACCACCTACAGCAGCTGTGTCTTTGGCCTGCAACATTGGTGTGTCTCCGAAGTCATCTGAGTTTGCCCGGGGCAGTTCGTCAGAGGCTGAGGCACAGCCAATGCAGAAGCACCTGGGAGGCTCGAACCCTGCTCAGGATGTTTTTTGTGACCATAGAGGGCGGGGTTGCGTGATGTGGGCGGGGCGCAAGCATGGAGTAGAGGTCTTGCGTGATACAGGTGCTTCCCAGACTCTGATGAAAAACTTGACTGGCTACCCTATAAACGCAGCTCGGGTGGTGGTGGTGCAGGGTATTAATGCAACTCGGTCATACCCGCTGGTGCGGTTGGAGTTGGAGGTGGATGGTGTGGCACGTGAATTGGATGTCGGGATTGTGGAGAAACTGCCAGTGGAGGGCGTCGACCTTCTTCTCGGCAACGACTTTGCAATGCCCGCTTCTGAGGTTCTACCCTTAGTCGTTGCCGAGAGGCCGGCCGACGTGAGTAGGGAAGAGCAAGAGTGGGTCGAGCGGTGCCAGACACAACCCATGGCGTGTGTTGTCACCCGAGCTCGGGCAGCTAAAGTGTCACAGCCTAGTCCTCCGTCTTCAGACCAGCGGAGGAACGATCAACAGGAGGAGGCTAAAGCTGGAGTTGGTTTTAAGAGTTTTGACTCGGCGGCTCTCCTGGGTGATTCAGTATTAGCACCATTACTTAATTCTGGAGTAGCCCCTGGGCCTGTCATCGAGAGTGACGAGGCTGGGCATGACGAGTCTCCACGACAGCAACGTTATGTACATCGAGAGAGACAGAGGGAGCAGCCCAGTATCGGGGAAGGTCATGCATTGCTCCGGGAGCAGTTAGATCGCTTGGCACCCTCAGATATACGTCGGTTGCAACTAGAGGACCCTGAGCTCCAAACGTGTGCTAATGGAGCTGTAGAGCTCGACGAGGACGGCGATGCACAGCCAGGAGATTTGTTTTATTTAGAAGGCATCCTCTATAGGCATTTTCAAGACCCTAAACGTAGTTGGCAAGAGGGGTCCGGAGTAGTGGACCAGTTGGTGGTGCCACGGGAGTGCAGGGATAGCCTACTGAGGTTGGCGCATGACATACCACTGGCAGGACATCTAGGGGTGAGAAAAACGGTGGCGGCTTTAGAAAAATTGTTTTGGTGGCCGGGGTTGAAGGGGCAGGTGGTAACCTGGATAGCAAGGTGTCATACGTGCCAGAGGGTTGGAAAACCTAACCAAACAATTCCGAGAGCCCCGTTGCACCCCATTCCTGTCAGTGGACCGCCCTTCAGTAAGGTCATCATTGATATGGTCGGACCCCTACCCCCTACTAGTGCCGGTAATAAATTTCTATTAACTATCATGGATGTGGCCACTCGTTATCCTGATGCATATCCAATGAGAAATGGCACAGCGAAAACTGTTGTCCGGAACCTGCTCTTGTATTGCTCGCGGTATGGTTACCCGCAAGAGGTGCAATCGGACCAAGGCTCTAATTTTACATCTAATCTGTTCAAACAAACTATGATTCAGCATGGCATCAGCACTGTCGTCTCTTCTGCGTATCACCCGGAGAGTCAAGGGGTGTTGGAGAGGTGGCACGCCACGCTGAAAAGCATGCTTCGATGTTATTGCGCAGAGAACGGAAAGGATTGGGACCTTGGTCTGCCGTATGTTTTGTTCGCGGCAAGAGAAGTACCTGGAGAGAGTCTCGGTTTCAGTCCGAATGAGCTTGTTTTCGGACATCAGGTGAGGGGCCCTCTCCACATGGTGAAGGAGATTTGGGAGGGTACCGCTAAGCCGTGTTCTATGTTGAGATACGTCCTCGAGAGCAGAGAGAGAATGCTTAGAAGTCTGGAGCTGGCCGGGCGTAATTTGGTGAGTTCGCAGGCCCGTATGAAGGACAGGTACGATACTAAGGCGAAACTCCGGGAGTTTCAGGTACGTCAAGAGGTGTTGGTCCTGTTGCCTTTGGCAGGTCATCCTCTGCCTGCCAAGTACGCTGGGCCTTATCGGGTGGTGTCAAAGATCTCCGATCTAGATTACCTCGTTGCCACTCCAGACCGGAAGAAGCGTAACCAACTATGCCACATTAATTTGTTGAAGGAGTATGTGAGGCGCCCACCTGAGTCACTAGCTGTCCCTGTGTTGACCTGCTGCGGTCATGGTGGAGAAGAAGAGGGGGGCAGCAATGACCAGGTGGATGATAACTGGGATTGTCATGTCTCGGCTGATCAGTGGGCGGGGAATTCGAGCCAATGTGCGCATGATGCTCTGGCGCACCTGCCGGAGGAACAGCAGGTGGCAGTGCAGCGCCTGTTCGATTCATACCCCACTGTATTTGCCGAGCACCCAGGCCTCACTACTCAAGCGGTGCATGACGTCGATGTAGGAGAGCACCCCCCCTTCAAGTCGATACCTTATCGGGTGCCACCCATTAAACTCCCAGCGCTCAGGGATGAGCTGGAGTATATGCTGGCGAGAGGCTTGATCGAGAAGGGGGCAGTACGGTGGACTTCTCCTGTCACTCTGCAGCCCAAACCTGATGGAAAAGTTCGGTTCTGCATTGACTTTAGGCGGTTGAACGGGTTGACCCCCACCAACGCATATCCTCTTCCCCGGGTGGATGACAGTGTGGATAAGATCGGGAAAGCAAGGTACTTGACCAAGGTAGACCTCGTCAATGGCTACTGGCAAGTACCACTGTCTGAGCGGGCTAAAGAGGTGTGCGGGTTTGTGGTGGATGGCAGTACTTACCGTTGCAACGTGATGCCATATGGTCTGAAAAATGCACCGGCCACTTTCCAGAGCTTAATGAACGACATCGTAGCAGACATCCCAAACTGTACTGTCTACCTTGATGACGTGATCATTTATGACAACGATTTCCAAAGTCACTGTGAGCACATAGAAGCCTTATTTAGTCAACTTAGTAAAGCAGGCTTGGTGGTTAATCTGGGCAAGTGTGAATTTGTGCAAGCCACGGTGCAGTATCTGGGGTTTGTGGTTGGGTTAGGACAGGTGAGCCCGCCCCAACAGAAGATACAGGCTATCGACTTGTTCCCCAGGCCGACCACCAAGCGGCAGATCATGAGATTTTTGGGCATGATTGGGTATTACCGCCGCTTTATAAGAGGTTATTCTACTGTGTTAGCTCCTTTGACAGATCTACTAGCTAAAGATAAAAAGTTCCGCTGGGCACCTGAGTGTGAGCAGGCGTTTCGAGTAGTTAAACACCTTTTATGCACTCACCCTATCCTCAGGGCCCCGGACTTTGAACGACCATTTCAGTTGGCGACTGATGCCAGCAGAGTAGGGGCTGGTGCTGTACTTTTGCAGACAGACGAGGAAGGTCTTGAGCATCCAGTCAGTTTCTTTTCAAAGAAATTTAATTCAGCACAGAAAAACTATTCGGTTGTTGAAAAGGAACTGCTGGCAATCGTGTTAGCGCTCAGACACTTTGAGGTCTATGTTCCTGCCTATGGGCCAGTCGTGGTAGGGTATACCGATCACCACCTGCTTAAATTCCTCAATCAATTCCACAACCGGAATATGAGGCTGACCAGATGGTCGCTCATGTTGCAAGAGTACAACTTAGACATTCGCCATATTGCCGGTTGCGAGAATGTGATTGCGGACTGTTTGTCGCGGGTGGAGGATCCGGGGTAGGCTACCACAGTATGTTGTGTGACGCATGCCGAGTATGAGCATGCTGTACAGAACGCTCAGTCAGACCCCACTCTCGCTAGGATCGTCAGGGCAGGAACTTTGGCTGTAGTCTGTGTAGAGTTTCCTAACTCAGTTTATGTGAACCGTTGTACTATAAGTATTATAATTATGTATTTTGTTTTCTTCTAAGTCAACGAGTTCTATTTTATATCATTAGATATAAGTATTGTGTGTGGGACTTTTTTATAATGATGAGAGAGAGAGTTATGTAACGACGGCCCGGGAGCGCGCCACAAGGTAGGTAGGCCTCCCTCCCTCCTCCCTCCTCCCTCCTCAAGCGCGTGGGAAATCCTTTGTCGATCCCAGATTGAGAGAGAATATTACGTAATGATTGTCAGTGGGCGGTCCTTAGTAGTTTGCGATATGCCGCTAGAGGGCCGAGTATAAAAAGGAGAGGTCCTCGCCACAATTCTTTAGAACTCATCAGGCAGAGCGACTTCTCATATCCCTTGCAACTATCCATATTCTTCCGACTGATGTGAACTTTCTCTACTCTCTGAACAGCCTATCTTCTTCCCTTCTCGACCCTTTATAACCTCAATGACCCCTTTGGTGCAGATTTAGTCAGCCAAAGTATTATCGCTTGAGTTCTCACGAGATAAGTGCCTGTTAGATAGCCTATTTTTGGAAGGGTTAACTAGAATAGGATTGATTGATGTTTGTTGCACTCGTATATGCATTTCCCTGTGTGCGATTATTCATGTTCCTGTTTTCTGCTGGCTTAGGCAATGCTAGACTGAGATAGGGTTTCTGAGTTGTGATTTCCTATGAGTACTAGGTTGCGGTTGAACCAGTACAATTGCAACGGAGACGTGGAACGCCTAGGTGGTCTTTCTGACTGTGTACCGTGGGAGTTTAGCACTGTGTTGCGAGTGAGGGCTTTTGCCTCTGCCACCCAACACTGTGCTATCTCATTTGCTTGACTTTGAGAGGATCGCCAGGAGAGAACCAGATACTAGTGATCTGGATCTCTCAAGAGAGCATCCCGTCAATTAACGTAATTTGGCCGCACAGTCTTAAGGACCTCGCTAGGCTACGAGCCGCTTGCTCAGCCATTGTCTCTTAACCTTATGTATCCCAGCTAGACTTTGCTCGACCAGCAGATACAGCATAGTATTGAAGCTTCTCCTTATGTATATTATTGTTTATGCACTATTGATTTCATGTGTGGCACGCTTAGCTACTTCAGAGATTAGTGGCCCACGAGCACAATCTTAGTAGGCTATTGCCAGTGCATTGTCGGAGTACTTCTTCTTAATGTTTGCCATATCCTATTGCTTATTCTTATAATTCTTCTTATGTCAATTTAAAGCCTTTAATTACCAGTGAGTTATTCATTAAATTGCTGTTCAAAATCCGATACTTACTTCTTACGAGTATTCGAGAAGCATCTAACTTTATCAGAAGATTCCTTGCTTGATGCTCGAGGACTATTGTTTAACGTAACGTAATAGTGCCGATCCGAAGTAGAGGGTGGAGGACTTCTTAAGTTCTTAGTCAAGGGTGGATTACTTCGGCTTCGGCCAACACTATTCTTTAGTGTTGTAGTACTTTCTTCTTTGTTTGATTGTTGACCAGACTAGATAACTCCCGTCTTGTTATTAGTCTGTTGTGTGAAACGCTAGTACCGAGTTCTTGTATACCCCGTTATAGCAGATAGAACTCTGGAGGGTAGTGGCGTTTTTTGTTCGGCTGGCAGTACTCTGGGGTTGGGATCGTGTGTTTCCGTTGTGGCAGCGAGCCATACTCGAGTCCTGTGTAAGAGCCCTAGTGTACCCGAGTGCCCGGTCGTAACAAATGGCGACCTTGCTTAGGATTTTGTGAACAGTATAATTTTTTGCAGAGTTGTACAACATTTGTTTGTTCGTACTTTAGCGTACATATTGAAGAATATTTTTTTTTGTAAGGCAATTAGGAGAGCATTTAAGAGACTCCAGTTAATTTAGTAATTAGTGCTTACATAAGGGAGTTTAACACTTTTGTCTCGAGATTTTTTTGTGAACTTCAGTATGTCGTGCCCTAGTATTGACGAGGAGCGAGAGATGCCAGTTGAAGAGGTGCCGTTAGTAATCAGTGAGGAGGATGCTAGAGTTTTTGTGAGTAAGCGGTACCACGTGACGGAGGAGAGGTTGACTGGGGTGAATATTTATGGCTTGCACCTGATAGCCAAGGTTTTGGGTCTATCCAATGTGGGAGGGATGTCCAAGGGGGAGCTGATTTCCTGGGTGTTGCGTGGGCGACATGGGGTTTAGGAGGAGAGGGCGTTTGGGGGGGTTCCTCCCCAGATCCCCTCTCACTCGACTCCCACAGTGCCGTCCACTCAGTTGCCGGAGATTAGCACTCTCCCACAGAGGGATGAGAATTGGCAGATTGGAGTGCCCTCGGGCGGTGCACATGGTGGTTCCCCAGTTCTTGCCCCCCCTCCTTCAGTAGTGGCAGCTCCCTCTTCCTGCCTGTCTCCAGATATGATATTTAGACTTGAGCTTGCTAAAATTGAGGCTGAGACCAGAAGGCAGGAGAATGAGACCAGAAGGCAGGAGAATGAGACTAGGAAGCAGGAGAAGGAGATTGAGGCTGAGATTAGGAGACACGAGGCTGAGCTTAGATACGACTCAGAGAAATATTGTGCTCAAATAGATTTAGATAAGACTCGTGCAGAGTCGACAGGGACTCGGATGGGCCGTGAGGGCCAAGTAAGAGAACAGTCCTTGTATCACTTAGTCAAATTGGTGACGGCATTTAGTGAAACTGAAGTCACAGAATTTTTTAATCGTTTTGAGAGGAAGTGTAGGGAGCATAATTGGCCTGAAGAGAAGTGGGCAGCTCTGGTCTCCTCAAGACTTACGGGTAAGGGTCTGAAGGCTTATGATGCACTGCCTTTAGAGTCTTGCATTGACTACCCAGAATTGAAGAGAGCTGTCCTACGGGCATACGAGTTGCAACCAGAAACATATCGATTGAAGTTTCGGGGTGTTACGAAGACTAGGGAGGCGACCTTTCTTGAACATGCCCGGGACTTAAAAGATGCACTTGCTAACTGGACACGTTCTGAGAAAGCTGAGACGGCCGAACAGTTGACTGAGCTGTTTCTGCTCGAGCAGTTTTATAAGTGTACTGGTGCAGATATGACTTTAACTATTAAAGAAAAGAACCCTAAAACTCTACAGGAGGCAACTGAGATGGCTGACCTCCGGCTATCACTAATTCGTGGGTGCGGGTCTGCCCAGCGTAGTGAGGCAGGTAACAAGGGGCGTGACGCCCCACCCCCCCGAGTTAGTGATATACATTATGCAAACAAGTACAAGAGCTATGATACCAAGACTGACCACAAGACTAGCACCGTCCCATTTAAGAAGGGGCCGGGCCCTTCCCAGTACCAAGGGAAGCCCAGAGGGGAGTTGGAGTGTTATCATTGTCATGAAAAGGGGCACTTTGCAAGAGTCTGTCCTAGCAAACCACCTACAGCAGCTGTGTCTTTGGCCTGCAACATTGGTGTGTCTCCGAAGTTTTCTGAGTTTGCCCGGGGCAGTTCGTCAGAGGCTGAGGCACAGCCAATGCAGAAGCACCTGGGAGGCTCGAACCCTGCTCAGGATGTTTTTTGCGACCATAGAGGACGGGGTTGCGTGATGTGGGCGGGGCGCAAGCATGGAGTAGAGGTCTTGCGTGATACAGGTGCTTCCCAGACTCTGATGAATAACTTGACTGGCTACCCTATAAATGCGGCTCGGGTGGTAGTGGTGCAGGGTATTAATGCAACTCGGTCATACCCGCTGGTGCGGTTGGAGTTGGAGGTGGATGGTGTGGCACGTGAATTGGATGTCGGGATTGTGGAGAAACTGCCAGTGGAGGGCGTCGACCTTCTTCTCGGCAACGACTTTGCAATGCCCGCTTCTGAGGTTCTACCCTTAGTCGTTGCCGAGAGGACGGCCGACGTGAGTAGGGAAGAGCAAGAGTGTGTCGAGCGGTGCCAGGCAGAACCCATGGCGTGTGCTGTCACCCGAGCTCGGGCAGCTAAAGTGTCACAGCCTAGTCCTCCGTCTTCAGACCAGCAGAGGAACGATCAACAGGAGGAGGCTAAAGCTGGAGTTGGTTTTAAGAGTTTTGACTCGGCGGCTCTCCTGGGTGATTTAGTATTGGCACCTATGTTGGAGTCTGGAGAGGCCCCAGGACCTGTCACAGCTAGTGAGGAGGTAGGGCAGGAAGAGACTCCGAGGCAGCAACGTTGCACACGGAGAGAAAAAAGGGTTGCTCAGTTTGATATTGGGGGAGGACTTGGGTTGCTTCGGAAGCATCTAGACAGGTTGGTTCCCTCAGATATTTGTAAACTGCAGTTGGAGGATCCGGAAGTTCAGAAGTGTGGTAATGGTGCTGTCGAGATTAAACACGAGGACGGGGAAGCATGTCATGTGAACCTGTTGGAGGAGTTCGTGAGGCAACCACCTGAGCAGCCTACTGTCCCTGCGTTGGTCTGCCGCGGCCAAGGTGGAGAAGGAGAGGGGGGTAGTAGGGCACAGGTGGAGGAGAGAAGGGATTGTCATGTCTCGGCGGAACAGTGGGCGGGGGACACGAGTCTGGTGGTTGTGGAAGCGCTAGAGCACCTGCCTGAGCAGCAGTGTGCAGCACTCCAGCACCAGCTCGGTTCATACCCCACTGGTTGTGCCGAGCCCCTGAGTCTCACAACTCGGGCGGTGCAAGATGTTCCACGGGCAGGTCACGTGACTGTTGAAAGACCGTTAGCCTCGTTGTTTCGGTGGTTTAAGGTGGGCGACGAGGCTTTGGCATGGTTGCCAGGTCAGGGTCGACCCATGGCTGCCAAGGGTGGTGGTCAAAAGGAGGACATTGAGCAGATTGGTAAGGTCGGCTGTGGTATCGCAGTGCCCGGTCGTCGCATAGCCTCCCAATGCTGCTCTAGTCTAATGCAACAGCCCTACCATAGACCGACTGTATCTGGCCATGTCGCTGAAAGCGGTGATGCTGCGCAGGCAGATGTCGTCACAAGGAATGCGGGGGTGCGCATGTACGGTATCGGCGGGGAAGCCTTAGCAATAATGAACTGTGGGAGTGACTGCACAGGTGGTACTGATTGTCCCTCTCATGACCTGGCTGTTCTAGGGACGAAGGTGGAGAAGGAGGGAGACTACAGGTTAGAAGCTGCGGTCTCGGCTGGGTTGTGGGAGGGCACTAGGCATGTTGTTCGTGGAGACAGTGCAAGGCAGTTGTTTACTAGGCTATGGCAGTACTTTCGCATGTTTGTTGCTTCTCCAGGCCTGATGTACGGGGTAGAATCCGACATGCAGGCTGGAGATAGTGCAAGGCTCAGTTTAATTCCCTACCGTATAAATCCTGCTCGACAGCCTGTGGTGCAAGCAGAGCTGGATTACGTGTGGACGAAGGGTCTGAGGGATAAGGAATGTCGTGAGTGGTCGTTGCTTGTAACTTTGTCCGAGCGTGCTAAAGAGGTATGTGGTTTTGTTGTGGACGGGAGTACCTACCAGTGCAATGTTATGCCTGACGGACTTAAGAATGCACTAGCAACGTTTCAGAACCTGATGAATGAAAGTGAAAAGGACGATGATGCGCTGGGGCATTTCGAGGTCTATGTTCCAGCCTATGGTCCGGTTGTTGTAGTTTACCCAGATCATCACCCTCTCAAGATCTTGGACCAGTTTCACAATCGGAATATGAGGCTGACCAGGTGGTCACTAAGGTTATTGGTATATAACCTGGACATACGCCATATTGCCGGTTGTGATAACGTGGTTGCAGATGGTCGTTCAAGGGTATATGATCCTGGGTAGATTGACACACGGGTAGCCTCCTGCTTTAGTTTGAATAGTATTTTGCGCTTGGTGCTTGTTGGCTCGCGGTTGTAGCCCAGCGTATTGGGTCGTAAAGCAGGAGTTGAGCGTTTGGTATAGAAGAAAAAAATAGGCTGCCCTTATAGTGCAGCCGGAAAAAACATATTAAAATATAAAAATCATAAAAAAAACTCTTTCTTTTGTTATAGATAATTGTATAAGTTTGTCATAGCCTGTAGAGTTTGAGTAGTCCACGAACTATCAAACGGCTGAGCTGCTGTAAGCTCGCTCTGGGAGCATGATATTATGTCTTTTGCTATTGTTAGGGAGGGGTTATGAAATGTGATTTTTTTTTTTATAAGATGTGTTTTAGTAATAAACTCAGCGTTGTTTTAGTGCCATGCGGTCGCTGGGTGTGGGGGGTTTGATGAGGTTCTGCGTGTCAGATTTTAGCTCAGGGTTGAGCAAGTAAAATCTTGGGGGAGGTGTGACGCATGCCGAGTATGAGCATGCTGTACAGAACGCTCAGTCAGACCCCACTCTCGCTAGGATCGTCAGGGCAGGAACTTTGGCTGTAGTCTGTGTAGAGTTTCCTAACTCAGTTTATGTGAACCGTTGTACTATAAGTATTATAATTATGTATTTTGTTTTCTTCTAAGTCAACGAGTTCTATTTTATATCATTAGATATAAGTATTGTGTGTGGGACTTTTTTATAATGATGAGAGAGAGAGTTATGTAACGACGGCCCGGGAGCGCGCCACGAGGTAGGTAGGCCTCCCTCCCTCCTCCCTCCTCCCTCCTCAAGCGCGTGGGAAATCCTTTGTCGATCCCAGATTGAGAGAGAATATTACGTAATGATTGTCAGTGGGCGGTCCTTAGTAGTTTGCGATATGCCGCTAGAGGGCCGAGTATAAAAAGGAGAGGTCCTCGCCACAATTCTTTAGAACTCATCAGGCAGAGCGACTTCTCATATCCCTTGCAACTATCCATATTCTTCCGACTGATGTGAACTTTCTCTACTCTCTGAACAGCCTATCTTCTTCCCTTCTCGACCCTTTATAACCTCAATGACCCCTTTGGTGCAGATTTAGTCAGCCAAAGTATTATCGCTTGAGTTCTCACGAGATAAGTGCCTGTTAGATAGCCTATTTTTGGAAGGGTTAACTAGAATAGGATTGATTGATGTTTGTTGCACTCGTATATGCATTTCCCTGTGTGCGATTATTCATGTTCCTGTTTTCTGCTGGCTTAGGCAATGCTAGACTGGGATAGGGTTTCTGAGTTGTGATTTCCTATGAGTACTAGGTTGCGGTTGAACCAGTACAATTGCAACGGAGACGTGGAACGCCTAGGTGGTCTTTCTGACTGTGTACCGTGGGAGTTTAGCACTGTGTTGCGAGTGAGGGCTTTTGCCTCTGCCACCCAACACTGTGCTATCTCATTTGCTTGACTTTGAGAGGATCGCCAGGAGAGAACCAGATACTAGTGATCTGGATCTCTCAAGAGAGCATCCCGTCAATTAACGTAATTTGGCCGCACAGTCTTAAGGACCTCGCTAGGCTACGAGCCGCTTGCTCAGCCATTGTCTCTTAACCTTATGTATCCCAGCTAGACTTTGCTCGACCAGCAGATACAGCATAGTATTGAAGCTTCTCCTTATGTATATTATTGTTTATGCACTATTGATTTCATGTGTGGCACGCTTAGCTACTTCAGAGATTAGTGGCCCACGAGCACAATCTTAGTAGGCTATTGCCAGTGCATTGTCGGAGTACTTCTTCTTAATGTTTGCCATATCCTATTGCTTATTCTTATAATTCTTCTTATGTCAATTTAAAGCCTTTAATTACCAGTGAGTTATTCATTAAATTGCTGTTCAAAATCCGATACTTACTTCTTACGAGTATTCGAGAAGCATCTAACTTTATCAGAAGATTCCTTGCTTGATGCTCGAGGACTATTGTTTAACGTAACGTAATAGTGCCGATCCGAAGTAGAGGGTGGAGGACTTCTTAAGTTCTTAGTCAAGGGTGGATTACTTCGGCTTCGGCCAACACTATTCTTTAGTGTTGTAGTACTTTCTTCTTTGTTTGATTGTTGACCAGACTAGATAACTCCCGTCTTGTTATTAGTCTGTTGTGTGAAACGCTAGTACCGAGTTCTTGTATACCCCGTTATAGCAGATAGAACTCTGGAGGGTAGTGGCGTTTTTTGTTCGGCTGGCAGTACTCTGGGGTTGGGATCGTGTGTTTCCGTTGTGGCAGCGAGCCATACTCGAGTCCTGTGTAAGAGCCCTAGTGTACCCGAGTGCCCGGTCGTAACAAATGGCGACCTTGCTTAGGATTTTGTGAACAGTATAATTTTTTGCAGAGTTGTACAACATTTGTTTGTTCGTACTTTAGCGTACATATTGAAGAATATTTTTTTTTGTAAGGCAATTAGGAGAGCATTTAAGAGACTCCAGTTAATTTAGTAATTAGTGCTTACATAAGGGAGTTTAACACTTTTGTCTCGAGATTTTTTTGTGAACTTCAGTATGTCGTGCCCTAGTATTGACGAGGAGCGAGAGATGCCAGTTGAAGAGGTGCCGTTAGTAATCAGTGAGGAGGATGCTAGAGTTTTTGTGAGTAAGCGGTACCACGTGACGGAGGAGAGGTTGACTGGGGTGAATATTTATGGCTTGCACCTGATAGCCAAGGTTTTGGGTCTATCCAATGTGGGAGGGATGTCCAAGGGGGAGCTGATTTCCTGGGTGTTGCGTGGGCGACATGGGGTTTCGGAGGAGAGGGCGTTTGGGGGGGTTCCTCCCCAGATCCCCTCTCACTCGACTCCCACAGTGCCGTCCACTCAGTTGCCGGAGATTAGCACTCTCCCACAGAGGGATGAGAATTGGCAGATTGGAGTGCCCTCGGGCGGTGCACATGGTGGTTCCCCAGTTCTTGCCCCCCCTCCTTCAGTAGTGGCAGCTCCCTCTTCCTGCCTGTCTCCAGATATGATATTTAGACTTGAGCTTGCTAAAATTGAGGCTGAGACCAGAAGGCAGGAGAATGAGACCAGAAGGCAGGAGAATGAGACTAGGAAGCAGGAGAAGGAGATTGAGGCTGAGATTAGGAGACACGAGGCTGAGCTTAGATACGACTCAGAGAAATATTGTGCTCAAATAGATTTAGATAAGACTCGTGCAGAGTCGACAGGGACTCGGATGGGCCGTGAGGGCCAAGTAAGAGAACAGTCCTTGTATCACTTAGTCAAATTGGTGCCGGCATTTAGTGAAACTGAAGTCACAGAATTTTTTAATCGTTTTGAGAGGAAGTGTAGGGAGCATAATTGGCCTGAAGAGAAGTGGGCAGCTCTGGTCTCCTCAAGACTTACGGGTAAGGGTCTGAAGGCTTATGATGCACTGCCTTTAGAGTCTTGCATTGACTACCCAGAATTGAAGAGAGCTGTCCTACGGGCATACGAGTTGCAACCAGAAACATATCGATTGAAGTTTCGGGGTGTTACGAAGACTAGGGAGGCGACCTTTCTTGAACATGCCCGGGACTTAAAAGATGCACTTGCTAACTGGACACGTTCTGAGAAAGCTGAGACGGCCGAACAGTTGACTGAGCTGTTTCTGCTCGAGCAGTTTTATAAGTGTACTGGTGCAGATATGACTTTAACTATTAAAGAAAAGAACCCTAAAACTCTACAGGAGGCAACTGAGATGGCTGACCTCCGGCTATCACTAATTCGTGGGTGCGGGTCTGCCCAGCGTAGTGAGGCAGGTAACAAGGGGCGTGACGCCCCACCCCCCCGAGTTAGTGATATACATTATGCAAACAAGTACAAGAGCTATGATACCAAGACTGACCACAAGACTAGCACCGTCCCATTTAAGAAGGGGCCGGGCCCTTCCCAGTACCAAGGGAAGCCCAGAGGGGAGTTGGAGTGTTATCATTGTCATGAAAAGGGGCACTTTGCAAGAGTCTGTCCTAGCAAACCACCTACAGCAGCTGTGTCTTTGGCCTGCAACATTGGTGTGTCTCCGAAGTTTTCTGAGTTTGCCCGGGGCAGTTCGTCAGAGGCTGAGGCACAGCCAATGCAGAAGCACCTGGGAGGCTCGAACCCTGCTCAGGATGTTTTTTGCGACCATAGAGGACGGGGTTGCGTGATGTGGGCGGGGCGCAAGCATGGAGTAGAGGTCTTGCGTGATACAGGTGCTTCCCAGACTCTGATGAATAACTTGACTGGCTACCCTATAAATGCGGCTCGGGTGGTAGTGGTGCAGGGTATTAATGCAACTCGGTCATACCCGCTGGTGCGGTTGGAGTTGGAGGTGGATGGTGTGGCACGTGAATTGGATGTCGGGATTGTGGAGAAACTGCCAGTGGAGGGCGTCGACCTTCTTCTCGGCAACGACTTTGCAATGCCCGCTTCTGAGGTTCTACCCTTAGTCGTTGCCGAGAGGACGGCCGACGTGAGTAGGGAAGAGCAAGAGTGTGTCGAGCGGTGCCAGGCAGAACCCATGGCGTGTGCTGTCACCCGAGCTCGGGCAGCTAAAGTGTCACAGCCTAGTCCTCCGTCTTCAGACCAGCAGAGGAACGATCAACAGGAGGAGGCTAAAGCTGGAGTTGGTTTTAAGAGTTTTGACTCGGCGGCTCTCCTGGGTGATTTAGTATTGGCACCTATGTTGGAGTCTGGAGAGGCCCCAGGACCTGTCACAGCTAGTGAGGAGGTAGGGCAGGAAGAGACTCCGAGGCAGCAACGTTGCACACGGAGAGAAAAAAGGGTTGCTCAGTTTGATATTGGGGGAGGACTTGGGTTGCTTCGGAAGCATCTAGACAGGTTGGTTCCCTCAGATATTTGTAAAATGCAGTTGGAGGATCCGGAAGTTCAGAAGTGTGGTAATGGTGCTGTCGAGATTAAACACGAGGACGGGGAAGCATGTCATGTGAACCTGTTGGAGGAGTTCGTGAGGCAACCACCTGAGCAGCCTACTGTCCCTGCGTTGGTCTGCCGCGGCCAAGGTGGAGAAGGAGAGGGGGGTAGTAGGGCACAGGTGGAGGAGAGAAGGGATTGTCATGTCTCGGCGGAACAGTGGGCGGGGGACACGAGTCTGGTGGTTGTGGAAGCGCTAGAGCACCTGCCTGAGCAGCAGTGTGCAGCACTCCAGCACCAGCTCGGTTCATACCCCACTGGTTGTGCCGAGCCCCTGAGTCTCACAACTCGGGCGGTGCAAGATGTTCCACGGGCAGGTCACGTGACTGTTGAAAGACCGTTAGCCTCGTTGTTTCGGTGGTTTAAGGTGGGCGACGAGGCTTTGGCATGGTTGCCAGGTCAGGGTCGACCCATGGCTGCCAAGGGTGGTGGTCAAAAGGAGGACATTGAGCAGATTGGTAAGGTCGGCTGTGGTATCGCAGTGCCCGGTCGTCGCATAGCCTCCCAATGCTGCTCTAGTCTAATGCAACAGCCCTACCATAGACCGACTGTATCTGGCCATGTCGTTGAAAGCGGTGATGCTGCGCAGGCAGATGTCGTCACAAGGAATGCGGGGGTGCGCATGTACGGTATCGGCGGGGAAGCCTTAGCAATAATGAACTGTGGGAGTGACTGCACAGGTGGTACTGATTGTCCCTCTCATGACCTGGCTGTTCTAGGGACGAAGGTGGAGAAGGAGGGAGACTACAGGTTAGAAGCTGCGGTCTCGGCTGGGTTGTGGGAGGGCACTAGGCATGTTGTTCGTGGAGACAGTGCAAGGCAGTTGTTTACTAGGCTATGGCAGTACTTTCGCATGTTTGTTGCTTCTCCAGGCCTGATGTACGGGGTAGAATCCGACATGCAGGCTGGAGATAGTGCAAGGCTCAGTTTAATTCCCTACCGTATAAATCCTGCTCGACAGCCTGTGGTGCAAGCAGAGCTGGATTACGTGTGGACGAAGGGTCTGAGGGATAAGGAATGTCGTGAGTGGTCGTTGCTTGTAACTTTGTCCGAGCGTGCTAAAGAGGTATGTGGTTTTGTTGTGGACGGGAGTACCTACCAGTGCAATGTTATGCCTGACGGACTTAAGAATGCACTAGCAACGTTTCAGAACCTGATGAATGAAAGTGAAAAGGACGATGATGCGCTGGGGCATTTCGAGGTCTATGTTCCAGCCTATGGTCCGGTTGTTGTAGTTTACCCAGATCATCACCCTCTCAAGATCTTGGACCAGTTTCACAATCGGAATATGAGGCTGACCAGGTGGTCACTAAGGTTATTGGTATATAACCTGGACATACGCCATATTGCCGGTTGTGATAACGTGGTTGCAGATGGTCGTTCAAGGGTATATGATCCTGGGTAGATTGACACACGGGTAGCCTCCTGCTTTAGTTTGAATAGTATTTTGCGCTTGGTGCTTGTTGGCTCGCGGTTGTAGCCCAGCGTATTGGGTCGTAAAGCAGGAGTTGAGCGTTTGGTATAGAAGAAAAAAATAGGCTGCCCTTATAGTGCAGCCGGAAAAAACATATTAAAATATAAAAATCATAAAAAAAACTCTTTCTTTTGTTATAGATAATTGTATAAGTTTGTCATAGCCTGTAGAGTTTGAGTAGTCCACGAACTATCAAACGGCTGAGCTGCTGTAAGCTCGCTCTGGGAGCATGATATTATGTCTTTTGCTATTGTTAGGGAGGGGTTATGAAATGTGAATTTTTGTTTTATAAGATGTGTTTTAGTAATAAACTCAGCGTTGTTTTAGTGCCATGCGGTCGCTGGGTGTGGGGGGTTTGATGAGGTTCTGCGTGTCAGATTTTAGCTCAGGGTTGAGCAAGTAAAATCTTGGGGGAGGTGTGACGCATGCCGAGTATGAGCATGCTGTACAGAACGCTCAGTCAGACCCCACTCTCGCTAGGATCGTCAGGGCAGGAACTTTGGCTGTAGTCTGTGTAGAGTTTCCTAACTCAGTTTATGTGAACCGTTGTACTATAAGTATTATAATTATGTATTTTGTTTTCTTCTAAGTCAACGAGTTCTATTTTATATCATTAGATATAAGTATTGTGTGTGGGACTTTTTTATAATGATGAGAGAGAGAGTTATGTAACGACGGCCCGGGAGCGCGCCACGAGGTAGGTAGGCCTCCCTCCCTCCTCCCTCCTCCCTCCTCAAGCGCGTGGGAAATCCTTTGTCGATCCCAGATTGAGAGAGAATATTACGTAATGATTGTCAGTGGGCGGTCCTTAGTAGTTTGCGATATGCCGCTAGAGGGCCGAGTATAAAAAGGAGAGGTCCTCGCCACAATTCTTTAGAACTCATCAGGCAGAGCGACTTCTCATATCCCTTGCAACTATCCATATTCTTCCGACTGATGTGAACTTTCTCTACTCTCTGAACAGCCTATCTTCTTCCCTTCTCGACCCTTTATAACCTCAATGACCCCTTTGGTGCAGATTTAGTCAGCCAAAGTATTATCGCTTGAGTTCTCACGAGATAAGTGCCTGTTAGATAGCCTATTTTTGGAAGGGTTAACTAGAATAGGATTGATTGATGTTTGTTGCACTCGTATATGCATTTCCCTGTGTGCGATTATTCATGTTCCTGTTTTCTGCTGGCTTAGGCAATGCTAGACTGGGATAGGGTTTCTGAGTTGTGATTTCCTATGAGTACTAGGTTGCGGTTGAACCAGTACAATTGCAACGGAGACGTGGAACGCCTAGGTGGTCTTTCTGACTGTGTACCGTGGGAGTTTAGCACTGTGTTGCGAGTGAGGGCTTTTGCCTCTGCCACCCAACACTGTGCTATCTCATTTGCTTGACTTTGAGAGGATCGCCAGGAGAGAACCAGATACTAGTGATCTGGATCTCTCAAGAGAGCATCCCGTCAATTAACGTAATTTGGCCGCACAGTCTTAAGGACCTCGCTAGGCTACGAGCCGCTTGCTCAGCCATTGTCTCTTAACCTTATGTATCCCAGCTAGACTTTGCTCGACCAGCAGATACAGCATAGTATTGAAGCTTCTCCTTATGTATATTATTGTTTATGCACTATTGATTTCATGTGTGGCACGCTTAGCTACTTCAGAGATTAGTGGCCCACGAGCACAATCTTAGTAGGCTATTGCCAGTGCATTGTCGGAGTACTTCTTCTTAATGTTTGCCATATCCTATTGCTTATTCTTATAATTCTTCTTATGTCAATTTAAAGCCTTTAATTACCAGTGAGTTATTCATTAAATTGCTGTTCAAAATCCGATACTTACTTCTTACGAGTATTCGAGAAGCATCTAACTTTATCAGAAGATTCCTTGCTTGATGCTCGAGGACTATTGTTTAACGTAACGTAATAGTGCCGATCCGAAGTAGAGGGTGGAGGACTTCTTAAGTTCTTAGTCAAGGGTGGATTACTTCGGCTTCGGCCAACACTATTCTTTAGTGTTGTAGTACTTTCTTCTTTGTTTGATTGTTGACCAGACTAGATAACTCCCGTCTTGTTATTAGTCTGTTGTGTGAAACGCTAGTACCGAGTTCTTGTATACCCCGTTATAGCAGATAGAACTCTGGAGGGTAGTGGCGTTTTTTGTTCGGCTGGCAGTACTCTGGGGTTGGGATCGTGTGTTTCCGTTGTGGCAGCGAGCCATACTAGAGTCCTGTGTAAGAGCCCTAGTGTACCCGAGTGCCCGGTCGTAACAGTTGGTATAGCCTCCTGTCTTGGGTCGCGGTGTATTTTTGCGCTGGTGCTTGTTGGCTCGCGTGTGTAGCATCAGCGTAGGGTCGCAGGGCAGGAGTTGTTGGCTTTGATTAGAAGAAAGTTAGGCTACATCTATAGTAGCCGCCAAAAAACAACATTAAAATAGAATATGAAAAATTAAATAAAAACTCTTTCTTTTTGATAATTAATTTTAAGATAATATTGTAGCTGAGTACTGAGTGCAGATGATTTCCCTCAGTAGGCTGTGCTTCTTAAAGCTCGCTCTGGGAGCACAATGTTATGAATTAATGTATTATATTTGGGAAGGGTGATAAGATTTTTTTTTATATATAAATGTTGTTGCATTTTTTTTGAGGAGACTGAGCTTGCATTCCATGAGTGGCAGAGTGGTTAGGAGTGGCAGATTCTAGCGACATTCTGCCTGTTCAGATATGGGCTCATGGTTGAGTGTCCCATATCTTGTGGGGGGTGTGACGCCTCCCGGCGTTAGCAGAATGGTTGCGTGGGGCATTGCAGCTCGCTAGCGCTCGCCAGGATGGGGGGATGGGCTACAGTTGTCCTAGAATGGTCTGCTTTATGTAATTAGTGTCGTGTTGCCACAGACACTCTAGAAATGGTCTTTGTTTTGGTCTGTGACCGCGCCTTATATTTTATATTCGCTATAATATAAATGTTGCTTGTGTGGGAGGCGAGCGAGAGAGGGTGAGGGAGTACACCTGGCAGCGGGGTGAGCTATGACGCGGCTCGCTTGGGCGCTGACGGCGTTGGCGGCCAGGTGGTCAACTAGTCCCTTCCCATCGCGGCCTTGTGTTCTTTACCAGCTCAGAGCTTGCCTGACACGCGTATCGCCTACATCCTTTGCAATTCTGTCCCCCATACTCGCCACTTTGCATACTATTTCTCTCTCTCGACTTCTCCTTTCTCATTCTCTAAGCTTTATTAAACTCAACATCCCTTCTGGTTTCAGCATAGACGTTCACCGTCGACCAGTCGTATTGTACGCGAAGCTCTCAGATATTTCCATGTATTAGGTTAAGGAGGTATTATGCTTTATTGAGGTTAGAGAGACGGACTTTTCCGTATGTGTCCTCTCTCGGGAAGGTTGTAGACCGGTATATGTCTCCCTGGCAAGGTGTTGAGTGATTCTGCTTGGTTATCTAAAGCTAGACTAGGGGTAAGGTTACTGTGTCGTTGTCTCCGATGTGT
Source organism: Lithodes maja (assembly GCA_037953745.1). Taxonomy (NCBI): domain Eukaryota; kingdom Metazoa; phylum Arthropoda; class Malacostraca; order Decapoda; family Lithodidae; genus Lithodes; species Lithodes maja. The sequence goes on along the minus strand of JBAKBP010000968.1, from coordinate 92,912 downwards.
GCAGTGCTAGCTAAGCCCTGCACGACATCGACAGGTACTGTGGGAGCCTAAGTTGTCTTCGGGTGGGTTTACTTTGCGAGCACAGCGCTGTGGTGTGAGAGGGCCATAGCCTATCCCTCACAACATAGTGCTGCCTCTTTGTGTTGACTTCTGAGGGATCGCCAGGATAGAACTAGGTACTAGAGTCCTAGATTTATCAAGAGAGCATCCCCGTCATATAACGTAATCTTCATTATACCACCTTCGCACAACGTTAGGCTACGAGCCGCATGCTCACCCATTGTTGCCCTGCCTTGATACCCCAGCTAGACTTTATTAACTGAGCAGACACTGGTTAGAGATAAGCCCCCATTATTATATGTATGCAACATTTTTATTCACTGCACTTTTGAGCCGAGGTTGTTGTTGAGTTGCACAACCCTAGTAGGCTGTTGCGTTGTGTCACGAAGCATTTCTTTAGTTGTCGAGCATTACTACCTTTGCGCAGTCTTTATTATTCGCCTGCCTATTATTACTATATGTCCTAGTATTTATTGTGACCCGCATTCTGCATTATAATTGTTCAAGATTCTTTACGAACATCTTCCCAGCATCAGACTTATTTCAGAAGTTTCCAGTTGATGTTGCAGGACTAGCCTTGCACTTTCTTTAATATAGGAGTGCCAGTTATTTGAGTATCTACCGTAACGTTAATTAATCATGTTAACTATCTTTTCTTTGTTTAACCTAATCGAGTAATCTTTTACTATTTGAGAATAGGCTGTTTCATCGAGCGTCAGCCTAGTGTGTGTGCACTAGTTACCGAGTCATAGGATACCTCGTTGTCCAGGCACGACTCAGGGCGGTAATAGTGTTTTGTTTTCCAGTGTTTAAGGCAGGGGTTGGATCTAGTGTTACCGTTGTTGCATATTGCCATTATCTAGTCCAATGTTGAAGAGCCCTGTGTTTTTGAGAACCTGGATCGTAACAATATATATATATATATATATATATATATATATATATATATATATATATATATATATATATATATTGTTACGTATATTGATCCTCAAGTGGTTAACTTGATGAATCTAGATAGCACAGAGATATATATTAAGGTAGCAGTCAGCTGAAGGCAAAACAAAAGTAAAATGTAATAAAATTATTTCCTGTTGTTGCTTCCTTTCCTTTTGGATCTTAGGACTTAGTATCCTTTATTGACTGATACTCTTTAATTATGAAAAATACTGAAACTAATTAAAGTCATGTAGTATTTATAAAGAATTATTATTTAACCGAAGCTTAGTAGGCTATGGTTATGAACCGAAGAAGTTATATCTAAAGAAGGACTATTAATTCTATAAAAAGTCTTGAAAGATAAATATTAAAGTAAGAATATTTCTGTCTCTTACCCTTTTTGAAATGAATAGATAGTTTTCTTATATGTCCTTTTATTTATATTTAATGTAATTATTCTTGGTTCTTGTCTTACGTTAACAGTATTATATTATTATTATCATCAGGATTTATATCAAAGTCACATAAAAAGTTAGATATATATTTAATAATTAGTTAAATGTATTTCTTAACCACGTAACATTGAGGTTTGATTATGAGTAAATTAAGTTACAGGATCGCTTCATAGATTCGATTCAGGTCTCACTCAAATAATATGAAAAGCAAAAATAATATTTTGAAGCTAAAAGAATTTTCTTCAGCTTAGGAAATTACTAGAAGTAATATTAACACAGCCATGTTAGTCTAAGGCGATATTACTAATATGAGACAATAGCATCACCGTACTAAGCACCGTTAAGCAATGTAAGCTTAATTAAAAGAAAATGAAAGAACTCGTAAGTATTAATATAAAACAATAGTATTACTTTAATCATAACCCAATTACTTAAAGAGTTGCTTTAGTCCACAAGTTAGTCAACTAAAATAGTTAAGTACATAATTAGTAGCGTTAACGTTATTTCCCAATCAAATAGTTAAGTACATAAATAGTAGCGTTAACGTTAATTCGCAATCCAATAGTTAAACACATAATAGTAGCGTTAACGTTAATTCCCAATCACATATCTCACTAACCAACATAACATAAGTGTTTACACCGAACACACTTAACACACACTTATATAATCTGACTGACAGTCACAATCCCATTATAATACTTCACCCCGTCTTCCTCCAGCTGCAAGTTCACCTTCCCCAACTCCAAATGAGACTGATTTGAATGCCCACAACTCGGGTCTCATATACTGAACAACGATTGTGTAGGAACGAATCAGGAGGCTGGGGGGGGGGGGGGGGGGGGGAGTGCCCGCTCCAATCACAGCTCCTCGAGTTGTGTGGTCCAATGGAGTCTCCTGGCGTCGATCATACGTCATAGCGTTGGGTCATCAAAGTAGTTTGCAGGGTCCCCTATGACGCACCACGCAGGTGTGAAGGCTTGTTTGCTGGTATGCGGGCGAGCTGGTTTCCCACTCGCTAGTTCGCTCGCTAGTCTGCTTCGCCGCTTGGGTAGTTTGACACTCCTTCAACTCTAATTCTAACTCTTAAATTATCATACAGGGCTCCGTATGTCAGAATATATATATATATATATATATATATATATATATATATATATATATATATATATACACTTTCAGTCTTCTACTGAACTTTTCACTTCTCAGCTTGTTCTCCCTCTGTCCAATTACTCTTCTTTCCTATTTTACTCCAGCCATCTGGTCTGGGATATATACAATATAGTTACTGTATATATATATATATATATATTATATATGTATATATATATATATATATATATATCAAAGTATGATTTACCTTCTCCTTAATATAATTAGGAAGAGGTTAAGTATCCTTTACCACGCCGTGGTGTGGTGGATTGAAGCATGGACACTTGTCCTGGCTGTCGATAGTTCGAGTCCGAAGGGAGTATATAAATATTTAGTAGCTTGATTTTTATTGACTCACGTGTTTTGCTGGGCGTGAATGAAATGAAATCACTTGAACCCGTAAATGCCCAAAATAATTTAGTTCAGATTCTGTACAAGCATATTTTCATATTTTTCTTTCAATTTCCAAGAAGAGGAAGAAAAGATTCCCTCAATTTGCTGTTATGTTTACCAAATGTTCGTGACCAATCTCTATCGAGGGAAAACTCAATTACTTTGTGTATACATCATGCACGATAATGCAAATTAACTATATATTCAGTATTGGAGGTATTGTGTATTAAATCAATGTCCTATTTTTTTCAAAATGGTCAAAATATGAGTCGTCCAAAGTATTGATAATTATTCAATCACTGTATAATTATACACCCTGGTAAAAAAAACAATCTTGGTGGAGGTAATATTTACTTATATATAACGTGCGTCTATCTTCAACGAATATGTCTATGTTTCTTGATCCCATAGGAATTCCAGACCTAAAAAAAAAAAAATATATATATATATATATATATATATATATATATATATATATATATAAATAAACGTATTTAAGCATAAGTGTCCAAATACCGTCGGGCACAATATTTGTATTTTCACCTGCCGGAAAGTTTAATCCCTTTACCAGATGATTTATCAAACTTAATAGAAGTATAAGAAAATGTGTCCGAACCGCTTTAATAAGAGGTTTTCATAATTAACAACATATTTCGTCACAACATGTCAATAATAGCGGAGTATTCAAGAAAAGGATTTGATCATTTATACCTTCAGTTAAGAGCGAAATATATGTAATGTGTTTTGATTGAAGTGGTATATGTTCTGTAAACTCTTAATTAAATCATCGACCTTACCTACACTCGATACAACACACGATTAAGGGGTTGTGGCTATTTTTTGGTTTATTTATATATTATTTTTTAAGTTTCCTCGTTAGACCTCCATCAAGCTTAAAAAAGCACCTGTAACGACCTGGCACTCGGGTACACAAGGGCTCTCAATCAGGACTCGAGTACGGCTCGCTGCCACAACGGAAACACACGATCCCAAACCCTGAGTACTGCCAGCCGAACAAAAAACACCAATACCCTCCAGAGTTCGATCTGCTATAACGGGGTATACAAGAACTCGGTACTAGTGTTCAACAACAGACTAATAAAGAGACAGGAATTATCTAGTCTGGCTGGTCAACAATCAAACAAAGAAGTAAGAAACAACAACACCAAAGAATAGTGTTGGCCGAAGCCGAAGTAATCCACCCTTGACTAAGAACTTAAGAAGTTCTCCACCCTCTACTTCGGATCGGCACTATTACGTTACGTTAATTAATAGTCCTTAAGCATCGAGCAAGGAATCTTCTGAAAAAGTTAGATGCTTCTCGGATGCTCGTAAGAAGTACGTATCGGATTTTGAACAGCAATTCAATAAGCAAAACACTGGCAATTAAATACTATTAAAGGTTTAAATTGGCATAAGAATAATTAAAAGAATATGCAATAGTAAATGGCAAACATTAAAAAGAAGTACTCCGCAAATGCGACGGCAATAGCCTACTCGGATTGTGCTCGTGGGCCACTAATCACTAAAGTAGCCAAGCGTGCAACACATGAAATCAATAGTGCATAAACAATATCATACATAAGGAAAGCTTCAATACTATTCTGTATCTACTAATCGAGTAAAGTCTAGCTGGGATGTAGTAGGCTAGGAAACAATGGCTGAGCAAGCGGCTCGTAGCCTAGCGAAGTCCTTAAGGCTGTGCGGCCAAATTACGTTAATTGACGGGGTGCTCTCTTGAGAGATCCAGATCGCTAGTATCTGGTTCTCTCCTGGCGATCCTCTCAAAGTCAAAGCAAACGAGTTAGCACAGTGTTGGGTTGCAGAGGCAAAAGCCCTCACTCGCAACACAGTGCTAAACTCTCAAGGTACACAGTCAGAAAGACCACCTAGGCTTCCCACGTCTCCGTTGCGATTGTTACAGGTTCAACAAAATCTAGTACACATCGGAAATCACAACACCAGTAGCCTTATCCCAGTCTAGCATTACCTAGACTAGCAGAAAACAGGAATAATAATAATAACACACAGGGAAATGCATATACAAGTGCAACAAACATAAATCAATCCTATTCTAAGTTAACCTTCCAAAATAGGCTATCTAATAGGCATGTATCTCATGAGAACTCAAGCGATAATACGTTGGCTGACTAGCTCTGCACCAACGGGACCATGGAAGTTAAAAAGGGTAGGGAAAAGAGGAGATAAGAATGTAAGGTAGTAGAGAAAGTTCACGTCAGTCAGAAGAATATATATAGTTAGCAAGGGAAATGAGAAGTCGCTCTGCCTAATGAGTTCTGAAGAAAAAATGGCTAGACTTCCCTTTTATACCCGGCCCTCTAGTGAGCCCAACGTGAACTACTAAGGACCGCCCACTGACAATCATTACGTAATTTCTCTCTCTCCTCTGGGATAGACAAAGGCTTTCCCAGCACTGAGGGGAGGGGGGAGGGGGGGGAGTGCTAGTGAGTTAGGCCCACCTCCCGCATGGCGCACCCACTGACCCCCAACTGTGGCTGCCGCTTCTCCCATCATTACAAATAAGTTTTACACACAATACTTATAACTAATGATATAAAATAGAACTCGTTGACTCAGATGAAAACAAAATACATATTCATATTACTTATAGTACAACGGCTCACATGAACTAAGTTAGGAAACTCTACATAGACTACAGCCAAAGTCCTGCCCTGACGATCCTAGCGAGAGTGGGGCATGACTAGGCGTTCTGTACAGCATGCTCACACTGGACATGCGTCACACCTCCCCAAGATTTTACTTGCTCAACCTTGAGCTAAAATCTGACAAACACAGAACCCCATCAAGCCCCTCACACCCAGCGACCGCATGGCACTAAAACAAAGCTGAGTTTATCACCAAAACACATCTTATTATAAAAAAAATAAAAAAAAATCACATTTTATAACTCCTCCCAACAACAGCAAAAAGACACAATATCATGCTCCCAGAGCGAGCTTACAGCAGCTCAGCCGTTTGATAGTTCGTGGACTACTCAAACTCTATAGGCTATGACAAACTTATACAATTATCTATATCAAAAGAAAGAGTTTTTTTTTATGATTTTTATATTTTAATATGTTTTTCCCGGCTGCACTATAAGGGCAGCCTATTTTCCTCCACTCAAACCCACACACCTGTGATAGCCTACGACTGATCATCCACCCTTGATAAACAATCCGCGATCACATTGTCACATCCAGCAATATGACGGATGTCCAGGTTATACTCCTGCAACATCAAAGACCACCTGGTCAGTCTCATATTGCGATTGTGAAATTGATTTAGGAATCTCAAAGGGTGATGATCAGTGTAGATAACCACGACTGGCCATAGGCTGGAACTACACCTCGAAGTGCCTGAGCGACAGCACAATCGCCAGTAATTCCTTTTCTATTGTAGATTAGTTCTTTTGTGCAGCATTGAACTTCTTAGAAAAGAAACTTACTGGGTGTTCCACACCTTCATGTCTGTCTGTAGCAAGACGGCACCAGCCCCTACACCACTAGCATCTGTTGCCAGCTGAAATGGCCTGTAAAGGTCTGGGGCCCTGAGTATCGGGTGAGTACATAGCAAATGTTTCACCAAAGTGAAAGCTTTTCACACTCAGGTGCCCACAAAAACTTTTTGTCTTTAGATAACAAATCTGTGAGAGGTGCCAACACCGTTGAGTAACCTTTTATGAAGCGTCTGTAGTAGCCTATCATACCCAAGAATCTCATAATCTGCTTCTTGGTTGTTGGGTGCGGAAATTATTGATAGCCTGTACCTTGTTCTGAGGAGGGCACACCTGTCCCTTCCCACTACAAACCCAAGGTACTGCACAGTGGCTTTTACGAAGTCACACTTTGCCAAATTACTACCAGACCTGCTTCCTAAGTTTCCGGAACAAGGTCTCAAGGTGCTCACAATGGCTCTCAAAGTCGTCATCATAAATGATTACATCGTCCAAATATACGGTGCAATTTGGAATGTCCTTTACAATTTCATTCATCAGGTTCTGAAACGTTGCTGGTGCATTCTTAAGTCTGTAAGGCATAACATTGCACCGGTAGGTACTCCGTCCACAACAAAACCACATACCTCTTTAGCAGCTCGGACAAAGGTACTTGCCAGTAACCTTTTACTAAATCTACTTTAGACAAAAAACGAGCATTACCAATTTTGTCAACACTATCATCAACCCGAGGAAGAGGATATGGGTTAGTTGGAGTCAAACCGTTTAACCTACAGGAAATCAATACAAAAGCTACCTTGCCATCTGGCTTAGGCTGCAGTGTTACGGGGGAAGTCCATTTAACTGTGCCTTTCTCTATCAACCCTCTACCGAGCATATACTCCAACTCATCCCTCAGAGCTGGTAGTTTTATGGGGGGCACACGGTACGGGATTGACTTAAAGGGTAGATGGTCCCCCACCGTCAACATCATGCATAGCCTGAGTAGTGAGGCCTGGTTTCAGCAAATACAGTGGGGTATGAACCGAACAACTGACGGATAGCATCAAACTGCGGCTCAGGCAAATGAGCTATAGCCTCGTCAGCCCTTAGGCTCGAGTTCCCCGCCCACTGATCCGCTGAAACATGTTGATCCCAGCTATCCTCCTCTGAAGCTTGACTGTCCCCCTCTCCTTCTCCACCACGGCCGCAACAAGCCAACACAGGGACAGTGAGAGGCTCAGAGGGGCGCCTCACATACTCTTTAATAAGGTTCACGTGACATAACTGGTTCTTTTTCCTCCTGTCTGGAGTGGCAACAAGGTAATCTAAGTCTGAAATTTTGTCTACAATTTTATAAGGTCCAGTGTACTTCGCAGAGAGGGGGTTACCAACCAAAGGCAACAAAATTAATACCTCTTGTCCTGTGAACTTCCGGAGCCTCACTTTGCGATCATACCTGTCCTTCATCAAAGCTTGTGATTCTGTCAAATTTCTACCTGCCATCTCCAGACTCTTAAGCATGCGCTCACGGCTTTCAAGCACATACTTTAATAATGGACAAGGCTGCACAGTCCCCTCCCAAATTTCTTTCAGCATGTTAAGGGGGCCCCTGACACGGTGTCCAAAAATCAGCTCGTTTGGACTAAATCCCAGGCTCTCACCAGGTACCTCCCGAGCAGCAAACAGCACATAAGGCAATCCAAGATCCCAATCCATACCGTTGTCAGCACAATAACACCTGAGCATGCTTTTAAGTGTAGCATGCCACCGCTCAAGCACCCCTTGACTCTCAGGGTGATACGCTGACGATACTACTGCTCGTATCCCATGCTGTTGCATTGTTTGCTTGAACATGTTGGAGGTGAAATTAGATCCCTGATCAGACTGAATCTCCTCCGGGTACCCGTACCTTGAGAAGTACCACAACAAGTTACTGACTACCGTCTTAGCCATTCCATTTTTCATAGGGTATGCATCGGGGTATCTAGTGGCAACATCCATTATGGTTAACAAAAATTTATTTCCAGCCTTAGTGGGAGGGAGTGGACCAACCATGTCAACAATAATTTTACTAAAGGGTGGCCCAATCACAGGAATAGGGTGTAACGGAGCCTTAGGAATAACTTGGTTCGGTTTCCCGACACGTTGACAAATATCACATGAGTTTATCCATGACTGCACATGAGACTTCATCCCCGGCCACCAAAACAATTTCCCCAAAGCCGCCACCGTTTTTCTCACCCCTAGATGTCCTGCCAGTGGTGTGTCATGCGCCAACCTCAGTAGGCTATCCCTGCACTCCCGTGGCACCACCAACTGGTCCACTACTCCGGACCCCTTTTGCCAACTACGTTTAGGGTCTTGAAAACGCCTATAGAGGATGCCTTCTAAATAAACAAAATCTCCTGGCTGTGCATCGCCGTCCTCGTCGAGCTCTACAGCTCCATTAGCACACGTTTGGAGCTCAGGGTCCAATAGTTGCAACCGACGTATATCTGAGGGTGCCAAGCGATCTAACTGCTCCCGGAGCAATGCATGACCTTCCCCGATACTGGGCTGCTCCCTCTGTCTCTCTCGATGTACATAACGTTGCTGTCGTGGAGACTCGTCATGCCCAGCCTCATCACTCTCGATGACAGGCCCAGGGGCTACTCCAGAATTAAGTAATGGTGCTAATACTGAATCACCCAGGAGAGCCGCCGAGTCAAAACTCTTAAAACCAACTCCTGCTTTAGCCTCCTCCTGTTGATCGTTCCTCCGCTGGTCTGAAGACGGAGGACTAGGCTGTGACACTTTAGCTGCCCGAGCTCGGGTGACAACACACGCCATGGGTTGTGTCTGGCACCGCTCGACCCACTCTTGCTCTTCCCTACTCACGTCGGCCGGCCTCTCGGCAACGACTAAGGGTAGAACCTCAGAAGCGGGCATTGCAAAGTCGTTGCCGAGAAGAAGGTCGACGCCCTCCACTGGCAGTTTCTCCACAATCCCGACATCCAATTCACGTGCCACACCATCCACCTCCAACTCCAACCGCATCAGCGGGTATGACCGAGTTGCATTAATACCCTGCACCACTACCACCCGAGCCGCGTTTATAGGGTAGCCAGTCAAGTTTTTCATCAGAGTCTGGGAAGCACCTGTATCACGCAAGACCTCTACTCCATGCTTGCGCCCCGCCCACATCACGCAACCCCGCCCTCTATGGTCGCAAAAAACATCCTGAGCAAGGTTCGAGCCTCCCAGGTGCTTCTGCATTGGCTGTGCCTCAGCCTCTGACGAACTGCCCCGGGCAAACTCAGATGACTTCGGAGACACACCAATGTTGCAGGCCAAAGACACAGCTGCTGTAGGTGGTTTGCTAGGACAGACTCTTGCAAAGTGCCCCTTTTTATGACATTGATAACACTCCAACTCCCCTTTGGGCATCCCTTGGTACTGGGAAGGGCCCGGCCCCTTCTTAAATGGGACGGTGCTAGTCTTGTGGTCAGTCTTGGTATCATGGCTCTTGTACTTGTTTGCATAAGGTATATCACTAACTCGGGGGGGTGGGGCATCACGCCCCTTGTTACCTGCCTCACTACGCTGGGCAGACCCGCACCCACGAATTAGTGATAGCCGGAGGTCAGCCATCTCAGCTGCCTCCTGTAGAGTTTTTGGGTTCTTTTCTTTAATAGTTAAAGTCATTTCTGCACCAGTACACTTATAAAACTGCTCGAGCAGAAACAGCTCAGTCAACTGTTCGGCCGTCTCAGCTTTCTCAGAACGTGTCCAGTTTTTAAGTGCATCTTTTAAGTCCCGGGCATGTTCAAGAAAGGTCGCCTCCCTAGTCTTTGTAACACCCCGAAACTTCAATCGATATGTTTCCGGTTGCAACTCGTATGCCCGTAGGACAGCTCTCTTCAATTCTGGGTAGTCAATGCAAGAGTCTAAAGGCAGTGCATCATAAGCCTTCAGACCCTTACCCGTAAGTCTTGAGGAGACTAGAGCTGCCCACTTCTCTTCAGGCCAATTATGCTCCCTACACTTCTTCTCAAAACGATTAAAAAATTCTGTGACTTCAGTTTCACTAAATACCGGCACCAATTTGACTAATTGGGCCAAGGACTGTTCTCTTACTTGGCCCTCACGGCCCATCCGAGTCCCTGTCGACTCTGCACGAGTCTTATCTAAATCTAATTTAGCACAATATTTCTCTGAGTCGTACCTAAGCTCAGCCTCATGCCTCCTGGTCTCATCCTCTTGCCTCCTAACCTCAATCTCATGCCTCCTAGTCTCATTCTCCTGCTTCCTAGCCTCAATCTTAGCAAGCTCAAGTCTAAATACCATATCTGGAGACAGGCAGGAAGAGGGAGCTGCCACTACTGAAGGAGGGGGGGCAAAAACTGGGGAACCACCATGTGCACCACCCGAGGGCACTCCAATCTGCCAATTCTCATCCCTCTGTGGGAGAGTGCTAACCTCCGGTAACTGAGTGGACGGCACTGTGGGAGTCGAGTGAGAGGGGATCTGGGGAGGAACCCCCCCAAACGCCCTCTCCTCCGAAACCCCATGTCGCCCACGCAACACCCAGGAAATCAGCTCCCCCTTGGACATCCCTACTACATTGGAAATGCCCAAAACCTTGGCTATCAGGTGCAAGCCACAAACATCCACCCCAGTCAGCCTCTCCTCCATCACGTGGTACCGCTTACTCACAAAAACTCTAGCATCCTCCTCACTGGTTACTAACGGCACACCTTCAAATGGCATCTCTCGCTCATCGTCAGTGCTAATGCACGACATACTGAAGTCCACAAAAAAATTCTCGAGACAAAAGTGTTAAACTTCCTATGCATGCACTAATTACTAAATTAACTGGAGTCTCTTAAATGCTTTACTAATTGCCATACAAAAAAAAATATTCTTCAATATGCACGCTAAAATACAAACAAACAAATGTTGTACAACTCTGCAAAAATTTATACTGTTCACAAAATCCTAAGCAAGGTCGCCATTTGTTACGACCTGGCACTCGGGTACACAAGGGCTCTCAATCAGGACTCGAGTACGGCTCGCTGCCACAACGGAAACACACGATCCCAAACCCTGAGTACTGCCAGCCGAACAAAAAACACCAATATCCTCCAGAGTTCGATCTGCTATAACGGGGTATACAAGAACTCGGTACTAGTGTTCAACAACAGACTAATAAAGAGACAGGAATTATCTAGTCTGGTCAACAATCAAACAAAGAAGTAAGAAACAACAACACCAAAGAATAGTGTTGGCCGAAGCCGAAGTAATCCACCCTTGACTAAGAACTTAAGAAGTCCTCCACCCTCTACTTCGGATCGGCACTATTACGTTACGTTAATTAATAGTCCTTAAGCATCGAGCAAGGAATCTTCTGAAAAAAAGTTAAGATGCTTCTCGGATGCTCGTAAGAAGTACGTATCGGATTTTGAACAGCAATTCAATAAGCAAAACACTGGCAATTAAATACTATTAAAGGTTTAAATTGGCATAAGAATAATTAAAAGAATATGCAATAGTAAATGGCAAACATTAAAAAGAAGTACTCCGCAAATGCAACGGCAATAGCCTACTCGGATTGTGCTCGTGGGCCACTAATCACTAAAGTAGCCAAGCGTGCAACACATGAAATCAATAGTGCATAAACAATATCATACATAAGGAAAGCTTCAATACTATTCTGTATCTACTAATCGAGTAAAGTCTAGCTGGGGTACTGTGGGCAAAAGGTAGCAGTGACTGAGCAAAAACGGCTCGTAGCCTAGCGAAGTCCTCACAACTGTTTAAAGTATTACGTTAACACTAACAAGTGCACTTTGAGAAATCCAGATCCCTTGTATCTGGTTTTCTCCCGGCTCCTTGACAAAGTAAAAACAAACTGTTAATAAAATACAGGGTGGTTAGGCTCTTGCCCTCACGCACTGTAAATTATTAACTCAACACAGTCAGCCGCGAAGACAACCTAGGCTTCACTGAACCGAAACGAGTATGCAGGTTTATTGCTTAACCACTGCATCAAACAAAAACTCGTAACACAGAAAAGCCTTACCCCAGTCTAGCATTACCTAGACTAGCAGAAAACAGGAATAATAATAATAACACACAGGGAAATGCATATACAAGTGCAACAAACATAAATCAATCCTATTCTAAGTTAACCCTTCCAAAATAGGCTATCTAATAGGCATGTATCTCATGAGAACTCAAGCGATAATACGTTGGCTGACTAGCTCTGCACCAACGGGACCATGGAAGTTAAAAAGGGTAGGGAAAAGAGGAGATAAGAATGTAAGGTAGTAGAGAAAGTTCACATCAGTCAGAAGAATATATATAGTTAGCAAGGGAAATGAGAAGTCGCTCTGCCTAATGAGTTCTGAAGAAAATATGGCTAGACTTCCCTTTTTATACTCGGCCCTCTAGTGAGCCCAACGTGAACTACTAAGGACCGCCCACTGACAATCATTACGTAATTTCTCTCTCTCCTCTGAGATAGACAAAGGCTTTCCTAGCACTGAGGGGAGGGGGGAGGGGGGCAGTGCTAGTGAGTTAGGCCCACCTCCCGCATGGCGCACCCACTGACCCCCAACTGTGGCTGCCGCTTCTCCCATCATTACAAATAAGTTTTACACACAATACTTATAACTAATGATATAAAATAGAACTCGTTGACTCAGATGAAAACAAAATACATATTCATATTACTTATAGTACAACGGCTCACATGAACTAAGTTAGGAAACTCTACATAGACTACAGCCAAAGTTCCTGCCCTGACGATCCTAGCGAGAGTGGGGCAAGACTAGGCGTTCTGTACAGCATGCTCACACTGGACATGCGTCACAGTATAGTGAATTTCATTATGTATTTATATATGCACTAGAACCGTGTTAAGCTAGTAATTCTGTTAAATATTGATGCCTATAGCTCCAACTTCCTTATCGCCAGCTGGATCCAATGCCGGTACTAAGTAGAAAGGTACACAGACAATTTGAAGATTACGCTCTAAATGCAATTTTATCGCTGCTCGTTTAAAAATTCTAGTTGTAAACTATATTTATTTGGCAATGTAAAAATACATTTGCCTTTCGTAACTCATCCCATGCCAATTATCACAACGTATATTTAGAATAAAATAATAATTAATTACTTTCTGTACTTATGGGGAGGTACGAAACCTCTTTGTGTTGTTAACGAATGCCGCAACGCCGACAATTATTATTATTATTATTATTATTATAGAAGCTGTCTAAGCCTCCCAACAGGGTGCAGATACACCTATAAAAGATGAATCCCCACAAAATACCCGTAAGTACTGGAGAGAGACTAAGACAACTAAGACAAAGGAAAAGGGCTCTAGTAGTTAGAGAGCCCAGAAGAAAAGATCAGTTTGTCAATTAAAACACCATTCTAAAAAGAATAAAAGGAAATCATGATTAAAACAAAAATTTACTGCTGTAATAAAACATTAACTCTGGACTTAAAAGCTGAGATATGGGTTGACTGTACAACCTCGTTTGGCAAATGATTCCAAAAGGGAATCATTGAAGGAATAAAACACCGAGAAAACTGAGATGTAGAAACATTAGTTGGAGTCATGGCAAGGTCATTAAGACTCCTCGTAAATCTTGTTGCGCTAATTGGAATAAAAGGTTCTGGTAAAACACTATGCAATGGATGCTGAGTATTGTTAACAAATGTAAATAAAAGACTAAGGGCACCAACCCGACGCCGATGATGAAGATCAAGAGATAGAGCAGGGAGAATAAATTTAATAGAATTAAGAGCTTTGTCAAGCAATTTCAAATGACAGTCAGCAGCCGAGTTCCAAACAGGAGAGCAATACTCAAAATGAGGCAAAATAAAAGCATAAAAAGATTTTATGACTGTGGTTTCACAAGCCAATGTTTTGTAACACTTGCGAAGTAAACCAATCTTTTGAGCAATAGTAGAAGACAAGGAACGAATATGCTTCTCAAATGTCAACTTAGGATCGAGAGTCACTCCAAGCAAACGCAAACCTGACACATCCTCAACTTGTTCACCAAGAGCTATGAACAGCAAATTGTATCTAATTCTTAGCAAAGCAGCCCTAATCGAAATTGTATAAGTGTTGTCGTGATCTACGGTCATCTGAGTACTTCTGCATATAATCATTTAATTCAGTAAATCCAAATTACATCCATTTTATTTCTGTGAAATCCTCTGTCTCGACGAGTTTTCGATCGCGTGAACACAACTTCGTCTCATTCTCTCTCTCATTTATGTGCATTCCTGATCAATGTATAATAGTTGTAATGTTTGTAGTATGTACTATTTTACCCCTTCAGCACGATGACTAATTTTTTATCTTTCATTAAGGCTGACGTTAGACGATTTTATACACGTAAGAAGGACCTGTGCCATTCAGAGTTTTTGTTTAGATAGTATTTACCACCTATAATAATCAAAGAAGTACACTCAATTTCAATTACCCCCTTTACTCCAACAAATCAATTTAAGAGTCAATGAATAGAAGAAGAAAAAAACAGAAAGGTCCATGTGCTAAAGGCATCCTCAATTCATAAACTGTTTTTAACAATTAGATTAAAATTGTTGGGGGTTGTACATATGTGGAAAGCAACTCCAAGGAAGTGAATTCCAGAGAGTAAAAGTTCTGCGGATAAATAACATTTGATAAGCGGAAGTTCTACATTGTGGAGGAAAAAGAATGAATTCATGGGCATGGGTGTTTGGGCATGGGTAATCTTAACGAAATCGCCTATGTATAGCCTAAATATGATGGAAAAATACAACCTCAAATATTGACTAGCCTAAACATTTTTAGGCCTATGTATACAGTAATGTATCTAATGAGAAGCTCTACACACATACTAAACCGTGCCAGTCCAGCCTCCCTGCAGATCATTCTCACACTAGTTTAGGAACACTGGATTACCCACGAGGATCCCAGCCTACTTAGCATAACTGGGGCTCGGGGAGGTTGTGGTGGTGTTGTTGTTGGTGGTGGTGGTGGTGTTGGAGGTGGTGGTGGTGGTGGGGGAGGTGGTAGTGGTAGGGGTGCTGCTGCTGGTGGTGGTGGTGGTGGTGAGGGAGGTGGTGGTGGTGGTGATGTTGGTGGTGGGGTGGTGGTGCTGGTGATGATGGAGGTGGTGGTGGTGGTGTTGGTGGTAGTGGGGGTGGTGGTGGTGGTAGTGGTGGTGGTGATGGTGGTGAAGATTGGGGCAGAGATGGTGCAGAAGGAGGGGATATAGTGATTGAGGGAGATGATATAGTGAGGAAGGGGATTGTGAGGGAATTGGTGATAAAAATAAAGGGAATATGTAATTCAGATACATATCTGAAAGTAGGAGGCAGAGGTATCAGGAAGGGAAGCGAGTGGTGGAATGATACGGTGAGAAAGGCAGTTGAGGAGAAGAGACAGTGTTTTGAGAGGGTTTTACAGGATGGTAGTGTTGAGGTATGGGAGAGGTACAAGGAGAAAAGGAGAGAGGCAAAACGGAAAATTAGAGAAGCAAAAAAAGATGCAAACGAAAGGTGGGGCCAAAGGCTGAGTGAGAATTTTGAAGAACGAAAGAAGATGTTCTGGAAGGAGGTAAATAAAGTAAGGAAAGGAGGACAAAAGAGGGAAGAGTCAGTGAAAGATGAAAATGGAGAATTACTAGTGGAACCAGTTGAAGTGAGGAAAAGATATGCTGAGTATTTTGAATCTTTGTTAAATACAAGAGATGGAAGAGAAGCAGTGATTGAAGCAGAGGTGGATGGAGATAGGTTACCCAGGCCACCCAGGTGGCAGGGAATGAATGAAAGGATTGAGGAAAATGAGGTGAAAGAAGCAGTGAAACAAATGAGAGCGGGAAAAGCAGAAGGTTTGGATGGTATTGCTGTGGAGTGTATAAAGAAGGGTGGAGATGTGATAATAGATTGGTTGGTGAGACTTTTCAATGTGTGCTTTGTTGTGTCAATGGTACCAATAGACTGGAAGAGTGCATGTATTGTGCCGTTGTACAAGGGGAAGGGAGATCGGCAGGAGTGTTCAAGTTATAGAGGTATTAGTTTATTGTCAGTGGTTGGAAAGCTGTATGGCAGGGTGTTGATAGAGAGGATAATAAAGTGTACGGAAGTTGCAATAGGAGAAGAACAGTGCGGTTTTAGGAGGGGAAGAGGGTGCGTGGATCAGATGTTTGCAGTAAGACAGTTATGCGAGAAGTATTTAGAGAAGCATAAGGAGATATTTTGGGCTTTTATGGACTTGGAAAAAGCATATGATCGTGTGGACCGTGAAGCAATGTGGAAGGTGTTAAGGATTTATGAAATAGGAGGAAATTTGTTAGAAGCAGTTAAGAGTTTTTATGAAGGGAGCAGAGCATGTGTGAGAGTAGGAAATGGTGAGTTGAGTGAATGGTTTGAGGTAAAGGTAGGTTTGCGACAGGGTTGTGTAATGTCACCATGGCTGTTTAATATGTTTATGGATGGTGTGGTGAGGGAGGTGAAAAGGAGAACTATGGGAAGAGGATTGGGTTTAGTAGGAAAGAATGGTAGAGATTGGGAGTTGAATCAGTTGCTGTTCGCTGATGACACAGCATTGGTGGCGGATTCTGATGAGAAACTGCAGCGGGTAGTCAAAGAGTTTGGTGTGGTTTGTGGAAGGAGGAAACTGAAGGTGAACGTCAATAAAAGTAAAGTAATGGTGTGTAATAGGGGAGAGCATAGGGTGAATCTAGATGTGAGGCTGGATGGGGAAATATTGGAACAAGTAGAGTGTTTTAAATATCTAGGAGGAACGATAAGCAGGAGTGGAGGTATGGAAGTGGAGGTAAAACAGAGAGTGTGTGAAGGAAGGAAGGTTTTCGGAGCAATGGGAAGTATGTGGAAGACGAGAAATCTCGGAGTGAAAGTAAAAAGTGCACTGTATCAAGGAATTGTTGTGCCAACAGTGATGTATGGGGCTGAGACATGGGCTCTGAAGAAAAAGGAGAAAAGAGGGCTGGATGTGATGGAGATGAGCTGCTTGAGGAGTATGTGTGGAGTTACTCGTAGAGACAGATTGAGGAATGAAGAGATACGTAGGAGAGTGGGGCAGCAGGAACATTTGTCAGCCAGAGTGGACAGAAGGGTGCTGAGCTGGTATGGTCATGTTGAACGAATGGGAGATGAAAGGCTTACAAAGAGAATATGTGAGTCAGGTACAAGGGGAGATAGAAGGGCAGGAAGACCCCCATTGAGATGGAGAGACTGTGTAAGAAAGGCTTTGGATGATAGAGGAATGACTATAGATCAGGCAGGGGAAGTGGTGGTGGACAGGAGTGAATGGAGAATGCTTGTGAATAGTTGAGTGAACACGTGATCATTTGGAGTAAGGGGTCGGGCGCAAGTTCGACTAGATAATAGTCCATCAGGCGCCTGGCCCGGGGGGACGATTAATATGAAGGGTGTGCCTGGAAGTGTGGTGGGAGGGCTTGTGGCTTTGGCTCCGCTGCATGTCTGCCTGCCGAGATCGGAACCTCTCCGGGTGGTCAGGGGCTGGGGGAGTGCTGGAGCGACCTTGGTAACCCTGGTCTCTGGGTCTTCTCCTGGGTGACCTGGATGTGTGTGAGTTTGTGCTTTTTATCTGTGTTTATTTTTTGTTTTATGTTGTTTTTGTGTTTTCCCTGTTCTTGCTCTGTCTTGAGTCGGCTACCCCCAAAATGGGGATTGGGCCAGAGCATATAGATAGATAGATAAATAGAACCTAAGCTATCATAACTTTGGGTATAGAGTGTTGGCTTAAAGGGAGATGGGCCGGTTTTCTGGTCCCCTTGCTCCTTCGTGTTCTGAGATTATATGATGTTCGGTACATTAGTTTGGCGATTTTAAAACCTTTCGCCCCGTTTCGTTGTCAATTTTAAGACCTTTCGTGCCATTTAGGTGTCTATTTTTTTCCTGGCGAGCGATAGCGAGCTTGTAATTTAAAAAGGTACCTGCCTTCGGCCGGGACATCTTTCTACCGAAAAATGTACATATTTATCTTGAAGGGGGTTCTAGGGGGTGTTTTTAAAAGTTTGATGGAGGTCTAGGGAACAAACTAAAAGTTATATGAATAACTGAATGAATAGACCCGAAAAACAGCTTCTAACCCCTTAAGGGGGGTGACCTGCTTTATGTTATTTCTGTACTTTTCTCTCTTTCTCTGGCTTGTATCCATTCGGCCCCATTCAGCCAACTATTTTAAGACGTTTATCCCCATCTAGGTGTCGATTTCTTCCTGGCGAGCGATAGCGAGCCAGCATGATATGAAGAAATCCGGCTTCGCCGGAGAATTTTTTTTTATCGAAAAATGTACAAATTTAGCTTGCTGTCAAACAAAAATAAAAAAATATGCTGGCTCGCTACCGGTGACCAGTAAAAAATTGACACCTGGATGGGGATAAACGTCTTAAAACAGTAGGCTGAATGGGGCCAAATGGATACAAGCCAGAGAAAGATAGAAAAGGACAGAACAAAAACAGGTCACCCCCCTTAAGTGGGATATTAACCCCTTTAGCCCATTAACCTCATATGCATCCTCTTCTGGTTACCATCAGTCGATATTCTGTTGCTACCTCTACGACTGAAAGGGGAAAATACCATCTCAATATACCATTTGAATATAGCAAGACCTCCTTAAAAATACCATCTCAATATACCATTTGAATATAGCAAGACCTCCTTAAAAATACCATCTCAATATACCATTTGAAAAAACAAGACCTCCTTAAAAATACCATCTCAATATACCATTTGAAAAAAACAAGACCTCCTTAAAATGCCTAACATAGTCTAACAATAGCCAGACTAACAAGGCAGTTTTACCTTTTGTCTCCCTCATCCACATAAAAAAACAAAAAATAATAGAGACGTCATTGTAATAAAGGGGTTAAGTTATCCCCCCTGGGGGTTAGGGAATAGAATATGCCCCACGTGCCTTCTGCGTGTGTGTGTCGTAAGAGGCGACTAAAGAGGTTGGGTCGGTGGGCTTGCGACCCCCACCCGGAAAAAATATCTAAGCAAAAAAAAACGAACGAACAGCCTCGGATGCGGACGGAACCAACGTTGACGAACCACGACCGACTAAGGACATGCCTTCGGACATTCTGAGAATGGCTACATGGAATGTTAGTGGCATGAATGATGGCACAAAAGAGAGAGAGGTTCTGGAAGTGTTAGTGAATGCCAGGCTGGATGTATGTGGAATGACAGAGACCAAATGGAAAGGTTCAGATGTGAGAGAGTGGGAGTGTGGAATGGGTGTGTGTGCTGGAGTGAGTGAAGGAACAGCGAGAGAAGGTGCATGTTTGTTTGTAAGTAGCAAATGGAAGGAATGTGTAAGAGAGTATGGGTCTGTGGGTTCAAGGATTGTGTGGGTGAGAATGAAAGTAGGAATACAAACGTGGGTGATTGTATGTGTGTATGCCCCGACAGAGGATATACTTGAAAGAA
This sequence comes from Lithodes maja, assembly GCA_037953745.1. Classification (NCBI taxonomy): domain Eukaryota; kingdom Metazoa; phylum Arthropoda; class Malacostraca; order Decapoda; family Lithodidae; genus Lithodes; species Lithodes maja. The sequence continues at coordinate 72,986 of JBAKBP010000968.1, read as the reverse complement.
AGAAAGAGGAGTTCTGGATGAATGTGGAGGCGTGCCTGGAGAAGTTTGACAAGAACGAAAGAATATTTCTGATTGGGGATATGAATGGTAAGGTGGGTGATAGGAAATTGAGGGAGTGGTGGGAGGGTGGGGGGTACCATCAGAGGTGAATGGGAATGGTAGTGCACTTGTGGACGTATGTGTGGGGAGGAGGCTGTGGATAGCCAACACCTTCTTCCGACACAGAATGATCCACAGGTACACGTGGAAACGGATGTTGACGATGAAGGATAAGACAGTGGTGGAACGAAAGTCATTGATTGATTATGTATGTGTGGATGAACGAATGAAGAAATCTGTGATGGATGCTAGGGTGTATAGGGGTATTGCAGGGGGTCTGTCTGATCATTATGTAGTGGTAGCTAAGGTTAGGATACAAAAGAAGTGGGTGAGGAGAGCGGGAGGGAGGCGAGAGGAGGGTGGAATGGTGAGGAGGGTGGAGAGGTTGCAGGAGGAGGAAGTCAGGGAGGAGTACAGGAGAGCAGTGGAAAGACGACTAGGTGGGTTCGACCTGGAAGTTATGGAGGAAGTGGAGGAGATGAGCAAGGTGTTTAAGGATGAGATATGTGCAGCATGTGAGGAGGTGTGTGGAGTGAGGAGAAGAGGGAGGGGAGTGAAAGGTACAGCATGGTGGACAGAAGAGGTAAGAATAGCTGTGGAAGAAAAGAAGAAAGCATATAGAGAGTGGTTGGGTAGTAGAGGGAATGAAGATTCCGAGAGACAGAAACGAGCGAGGTACGTGGAGAGTAAGAGGGTGGTGAAGAGAGTAGTGAAGGAAAGTAAGAGAAGAGTAGATGAGGAATTTGGAAGGAATCTGAGTGTAAAATGGAGGGAGAGTAAGAAACTGTTCTGGAAAGAAGTCAAGAAGGTTAGGGAAGGTAGCAAGGGAAACAGTAAGGGTGTGAAAGATAAGAATGGGAGAATGCTAGCCGAGAAGCAAGAGAGAGTCGAAAGATGGAGGGAGTACTTCAGTGAGTTGCTAAATGAAAGGAATGAAGAGCCAGCAAACATAGCTGGATATGGTATGGGAGGGAGAAGAAGAGAAGTAGTGGAGGAGGAGGTGGGGATCAGGAGGTCAGAAGTGTGGGAAGCCATGAAAAGAGTGAAGTTGGGGAAAGCACCAGGAACAGATGGAGTGTGTGGGGAAATGTTAAGGTATGGTGGTGAGATAGTGATAGAATGGGTATGGAAAATGTGCAAACTAGCATGGGAGAAGGGGAGTGCACCCGATGACTGGAAGACTGGCATAATAGTCCCCCTATATAAGGGCAAAGGGGAAAGAGGAGTGTGTGGTAACCACCGAGGAATATGTCTTCTAAGCGTAGTAGGGAAGGTATACAGTAGGGTAGTGATTGAGAGAGTGAGAGTGAGAACGGAGAAATGGATAGGCGACGAGCAGGGAGGCTTTAGGAAGGGAAGAGGATGTGTAGATCAGATTTTTACCCTGAATTGTGTTGTGGAGAAGTATCTGGAGAAGAAACAAAAGGTGTATGTTGCCTTTATGGACTTGGAGAAGGCCTATGACAGAGTGGATAGAGAAGGTTTGTGGAAAGTACTTAGAATATACGGAGTAGAGGGCAAGTTGCTAAAAGCAGTGAAGAGCATGTATGAGGGTGCAAAGGCGGCAGTACGTGTGGAGAGTGAGCAGAGCGAGTTCTTTGACCTGAATGTTGGTTTGAAACAGGGGTGTGTGATGTCCCCGTGGTTGTTTACTGTATATATGGATGGAGTTATGAAAGAAATACTATCAAGAGCAGTGGATGTTGGTGTATCGCTGAAAAGGGAGGGAATTGAGTGGAAGCTACCTATACTGCTGTTTGCGGATGATACAGTTCTGATGAGTGATAATGAATGGGAGTTGCAGGGTCTGGTAAATGAGTTTGGAACAGTGTGCGAAAAACGGAATTTGAAGGTAAATACGGGGAAGAGCAAGGTTATGATCTTCGAAAGGGGTGAAGTCACAGAGTGTGAGGTGAAGCTGAACGGTCAGGCTATGGAGATCGTCAACTCTTTTAAGTATCTGGGCAGTGTGTTGAGTAAAGATGGGACTATGGATGAAGAGGTGCGGGAGAGGGTACAACAGGGGAAGAGGGTTGTAGGAACGCTAAAAGCAGTAACAAGAAATAGGGTGGTCAGTATGGAAGTGAAGAAGTCCTTGCATGACAGTGTGGTAATCCCGACACTGACTTACGGAAGCGAAGCATGGACGTTGGTTGAGAGACTCAGACCAAGAGTGAGAGCAGTGGAAATGAATTACTTAAGGAGTGCGTGCGGAATTACATGGAGGGATAGACAGACTAATGAGGAAGTAAGAAGGAGGTGTGGTGTGGAGGTAGATGTGCTGGAAAGTGTGAAAAGGAACAACTTGAGATGGTTCGGCCATATGGAACGTATGGAAAGCGAGAGAATGACTAAGAGGGTGTACGAGAGCGAGGTGGAGGGACAGAGGGGGAGAGGTAGACCGAATATGAGGTGGAAGGATGGAGTGAGGAACTACATGAATGAAGGCGGTGCTGGTTGGGGGGAGGGGCGTCGACTGACTGGGGACAGAGGTGCATGGGGGCGGTTCGTTCGTGGCCACCCCTTCGGGGATCACGGCGTCAGGCAATAGATAGATAGATAGAAGTTATCGTCCCAGGCCTGTGTTCTAAAGTCCCTCACTATAGCCCCAGCCAGACAACTTGCCCGGAAACTATTTGTTGTGATAAAAGAGAGCTTAAGTCTGAGCCGGATTACGACAGGGCAATCTTGGAGTTCGCCGAGGAGAGCACGGAGGGGGACAGAAGCACACACACAAAGACAAACACGAAGAGACGCCAACAAACACAAACAAGCACCCAACTAGACCATAAACTCGAACACACACACACACACACACACCCACACACACACACACACACACCCACACACACACACCCACACACACACACCCACACACACACACACACACACACACACACACACACACTAATGCATAAAACCTACAAAACACACAAGCACTTAACTGTTGGAGAGGTTATGGCTAGATACCAAACAGCTTGGGAACAGTTAGAGTTGGAAAGTTCTGAGTATTTATTATTGATGAAAGAGTTTTGACTAGCTTCCGTGGCCGGGGACCCTCGGAGAGTGCTACATGCATTACCGAGGTAATCCTCTCGGACATGGAGCCATACATTCCATTTTCTTTCTCTCAAACTAATGCAAAAATATCTTGGTTTACTCATGCTTGTTCTACTGCTGTCCGCAATAAGGAGGAAGCATTCAAACGGTACCGACGCCTTCAAACTCAAGAATCTCATTCTTCCTATGTTTCCGCTCAAAATCAACCAAATCTGTTCTTCGACCCGCCAAACACTCTTTCATCAATAATAATTGCACTGAACTATCCAACTCTAGCTCTTCCCAAGCTTTATGGCATCTAGCCAAAAACCTCTCCAACAATTTTTCTTCCTCGTCTTTCCCTCCCCTTTTCCACTCTGACGGCACTAATGTCACTTCTTCCTCTGACAAAGCTGAACTCTTCGCCCAAACCTTCACTAGAAACTCCACCTTGGATTTTTCCGGTGCTATTCCTCACTCTCCACCCCTCTCTCACTTACTCATGCCTAATATCCTAATCTCTTCTAAAGATATACTTTCTATCCTCTCTGGGCTTAATACTAAGGAGGCGTATGGTCCGGATGGTGTTCCTCCTGTTGTATTCAAAAACTGTAATCCCGTGCTGACTCCCTGCCAAGGCAAACTCTTCCATCTCTGTCTCTTCTCTAACATCTTCCCTTCTTGCTAGAAGTTTTCTCTCATTCAACCTGTCAAAAAGAAGGCTGACCGCTCTCAACCCTCCAACTATCGTCCAATTGCTCTCATTTCTTGCATCTCCAATATTTTTGAAACTATTTTTACTTCAAAATTTCTTAAGCATCTCTCTTTTCATAATCTACTCTCAGATCACCAGTATGGATTCCTTAGGGGTCGCTCTACTGGGGATCTTCTTTCATATCTTACTAACTCTTGGTCATCCTTATTTTGGGACTTTGATGAAATTTTGTCTATTGCGCTAGACATATCGAATGCATTTGATAGAGTCTGGCACAAATCTTTAATTTCTAAACTACCCTCCTTCGGTTTCTATCCCTCTATCTATGTCTTTTATCTCTAATTTCCTTTCTGGCCATTCCATAGCTGCGGTTGTGGATGGCCACCGTTCACTTCCTCAACCTATGCACTCCGGTATTCATCAGGGTTCTGTCCTATCTCCAATTATCTTCCTAATATTTATAATATTTATTCTCAACTGTACCTCCAGTCCATGAATCTACCTTATACTATTCAACTAGTTTTTCAGAACCCCCCAGCAAGCAATCACTCAAAAAATCATGTGATGATGCCATAAAACACGTATCTTCTGACCTATTAAACATTTTCTTTTGGGGCAGAGATAATCTTGTTGCTTTCAAATTAAAGTTTCAATGCTTCCAAAACCCAATTTCTCCATTTAGCTACCTGTCAAGAACTCCCAGAGAACTATCCCTTCTACTTCAACAATATACAAATCAACCCTTTATCTTCTCTCAGTAATCTAGGTGTCAATTTTTCTTCTGATCTCACTTGGAAAGACCATATTACCACCTTTGCTAAAGCAGCTTACCAGAAGCTGGGTGTGCTTAACCGCCTCAAGGGGTTCTTTACCCCTGCAAAGCTTCCTGCTCTGTACAGGGGCGCAATGCGTCCATGCATTGAGCATTATTCGCATGTGTGGGGAGGATCTTCTCACACAGCACTTCTTGACAAAGTAGAAAAGAAAGCCTTTCGTCTCATTAACTCACGTCCACTCACTGACTCTTTGCAATCTCTCTCTCTCTTCGCTGCAATGTTGCATTTATCTCGCTATTCTACTGCTATTACAATAATCAGTGTTCCTGAGAGCTCTCTCAGTGTATACCACCTCCTCTACATAGAGTACGTAGCACCCGTCTTGCAACACTACATCTTGGAAGTTATTCGAAACCACTTACCTAAAAGCAGTGCAAGACTGCATACCATCGAAAATACGGCGTCCAGGCCATAATAATAAGCCCAAATGGTGGAATAAAGATATTTCAAACTGCCTGCTTGCTAAAAAATTTGCTAATGATAGATTAAAATCCTCACAAAATGACGAAGAACGGGTGAAATTTGTAGAGCTACGACGCAAAGCCAAAAAGTTAATTAAGCAAAGTAAAAAGACCTTAGAGTTACATATTGCGAATCAAAGTAAAACAAACCCGAAAGAATTCTATAGTTATATCAGAAAGAAAAAAGTAGTTACTTCAACTGTTGGACCGTTAGTCGATGAAAAAGGAGAATACACCAAAGACGAAGTACAAATGAGTAATGCCCTCAATACCTTCTTTGCATCAGTTTTTACAACCGAAGACCTCAGTGATATCCCTACACCATCGCCGATTCAGATTGATAATTCAGATGTTCTAAGCAATATCACCGTTACAGAGAGAGAAGTATTGAATTGTTTAGATAAACTCAAAGTAAATAAAACGCCAGGACCTGATACAATCTCGCCTAGAGTTCTAAAGGAAGCTAAGAATGAGCTCTCCAAACCACTGACATTACTATTCAATAAATCCTTGCAGTCTGGAACTATGCCTGATCAGTGGAAGCTAGCCAACGTAACACCGATATTCAAAAAAGGCAGCAAATCCCTACCCAGTAACTATCGTCCAATTAGCTTAACCTCAGTTGTATGTAAAATGCTAGAAACGGTCATACGAGACAGACTCGTAAATCACTTAGAGGAAAATAACATACTTAAAGATACTCAACACGGCTTTCGTAAAAAACGTTCCTGTTTAACAAACCTCTTAGACTTCTTCCACGATATCCTCAACCTCTACGATGAGAGTAAAGCTGTAGATATTATATACCTTGATTTTCAAAAGGCCTTTGACAAAGTTCCCCACAAACGTTTACTGCTAAAACTAAAAGCGCATGGAATACAAGACGGTGTGTTGAAATGGATAGAAAATTGGCTCAACAACAGAAAGCAAAGAGTAGTCATAAACGGTAAGGCATCTAAATGGACCAATGTAAGTAGCGGGGTACCCCAGGGATCGGTACTAGGACCAATTCTCTTTCTAATTTACATCAACGACATAGATGAGGGTCTCACCTGCACAATCTCAAAATTTGCTGACGATACAAAAATTGCAAATAGCGTACTCTCAAAAGAACAAGTTGACGATATGCAACACAATCTAGATAAATTGTCATGTTGGGCCCAAATTTGGCAAATGAGTTTCAATGCGGATAAATGTAAAGTACTACATGTCGGATACCTAAATGAGAAAGCAAACTATTCGATGAATGGCACTCAGCTTAAGAATGTAAACAGAGAAACTGATCTGGGAGTAACAATATCGAGTAACCTAAAACCGAGTCAACAATGTTCAGAAGTTGTTAAGAAGGCAAACAAAATAATTGGCTTTATAGGCAGGTCATTTGAGCATAAATCCAAAGAAGTTATCCTAACCCTTTACAATTCCTTAGTCCGCCCTCTTCTGGAATACTGCGTTCAATCCTGGTGCCCTTATTACCAAAAAGATATAAACAAGCTAGAACGAGTTCAACGTAGAGTTACCAAAATGATACCTAGCCTAAAGAACAAACCATACGAAGAGCGTCTTAGAGAATTAAATCTATTTCCTTTAACCCAGCGCAGATTAAGAGGCGACTTAATTCAAGTGTTCAAAATCATCAAAGGCATCGACAATATGAACTGTAGTAAGTACTTCACTATCGACCAATCTAATTACACGCGGGGAAACGGTTGCAAAATTATTGGTAAATCTTTTAACTCGCACGAATCTAAGAATTTCTTCTTCAATCGAGTTGTCAACTTGTGGAATGGGCTTCCCCGAAACGTTATAGACTGCAGCACCGTTGATTCATTTAAATTCCGCCTAGACAAATATCTCGCATCAAACCCGCGACTGACTGCGTTTGTAAATGAATAACTTTATCCTCCCCTCAGTTACTAACCCATATGTCCCCTACTAACTTCCTAGTCCTGCCACGTTAGTGGCAGGGCAGTAGTTCCCTTTCCAATGTTCCCTTACCCACTCTAAACCACTGTTTGGACACTTGATCCTCAGTGTTTTGGAGGACAAGCAGCCTAGAAGGGTCACTAGATCTGTTGTTGCTTGATTTCCTTTGTACTCCTTTGTACTTTGTACTCCTCTACTCTGTGCAACTCTCCAATCCAAGAGTGAAACGATATTCCTAATCTTTCTTCTTTTCAACAGCTGAGCTCTGGAATTCTCTCCCTGAATCCATCTTCCTCTCATTCTATGACTTAAATTGTTTCAAACTCCGTGTGTCCAGGCATTTTGGCTCGAACATTTCTTGATTTTGGCCCTGTCACTCTTTCAACTCTGGGAGATGCATTCGTCACAGGCAGTTCTGACTTTTGTTTCCCTCATTAACATAGACAAAATAAAAATATAACACAGACAACCACGTAATGAACAAAACAGGGAGAGAGAACCATGTATTGACAAAACAAAACAGAGAACCACGTAATGAGCAAGGAACACAGAGAGTACCACGTAATGAACAAGAGATATTTGAGAAACACGCATTGGACAAGAAGCACACAGAGAACAAGGAACACAGAGAGTACCACGTAATGAACAAGAGATATTAGAGAAACACGCATTGGACAAGAAGCACACAGAGAACAAGGAACACAGAGAGAACCACATAATGAACAAGAAACATTTAGAGAACCACAGAGAACCAAATAAAGAACAATAGGAAAAAAAACGTGTTAAACAAAAACAGATAGGGGACCAAGTAATGAACAAGAAACAGACAAAACACTTAACGAACTGAACAAGAAGCACATAGGGAACCACGTAGTAAACAATGAACACCACCACACATTGAACATACACAAGAAAAAGAAACACGTAAGGAAGATGAAACACAAGATATGTGGAGACACGGATTAACGAACACATTACATACAATATACAGTACATGTAGGTCGATGCACGAAAATGTTTGGTGTTCCGTCGCCATCACAGTACAACACATGTAGGGGTTGTGAGTGATGATGCGATATCGTTTGTGGATTTTTACACAACACCTAATAAACAATAAACAAACCACGCATTAAAAAGAAGAGAAACACTAAATGAATAATTATGAAATGCAAGAGAACCAAGCGATGAAAAACAAAAATAACCTCTTATGAACAGAGAAAACTGCGTAACGAATAAGATTATATCCTAACAAGTAATAGAAAAAGAAAGACAAAAATACCAAACACATAATGGGTTCATTTACTACACGTAATTCGGAAATTGAAAGCTTAAGTAAAAATATAACACATAGAAAAAACATGTACTGAATGAGGAGGTGCAAGGAAGAACAAGACAAAATAAGGTATAATCGAGTTGGACCCGAACTGAGAGAGAGAACACACACACACACACACACACACACACACACACACACACACACACACACACACACACACACACACACACACACACACACACACACACACAAATAACATAATAAATATAACAAATATTATTAAGTAAAGACCAACTAGAGTCCACGTTAACTATTTTCATTCTTTATTATAGTATCGGGCCTAATACTATCCAAAAATAACTTTTCTGTTTAATATTAATATCCTTTTACTGCCCATTAATGTTTGTCCACTATTAATGTTTGTCCACTATTAATGTTTGTCCACTATTAATGTTTGTCCACTATTAATGTTTGTCCACTATTAATGTTTGTCCACTATTAATGTTTGTCCACTATTAATGTTTGTCCACTATTAACCCGGCAAGCGCGATAGGCCTCACGGAAGGCTTCCTATAGGGAACGCGATAGGCCTCACGGAAGCAGGACCATAAAAAAAGCTTTCCAAAAAAAAAAAGGGCCTATCAAAAAAAAAAAAAATTGTCTCTAGGTGAGATAATTCCCCTCCAGTACTCATCCATGTAAATCTCACCCACCCCCCTCCCCTGCTTCCCCACCTTATTCCCCCCTCCCTCCCCTCCTCAATTATCACCTATTTTCCCTCTTATTATCATCATTTATCGGTTATTTTTCTCTCCCGCGATAATGTAGCACAAGTGGGTTGCAGAAAAGATCGATATGTAACACCCAGACACCAGCCCACACCGCCCCGCTCGTCTCAGTTACCTCACAGACAGCGAGAGAGGAGGGTTGCCTGTAGCTCTCTCTCGCCTGACATTACGACCGGGTGGCCAATATCTTCGTTTTTCACCACCCAAATGCTTTTCCCACTTATTTTAGCACTCTTGAAGGTTCATATATACATCATATATGTAAAATAAAAGCATACCGAAAACAAATAATGGTCTATATTGTAAATATAACGAATTCTGTCAGAATCCAAGGCTAGAAATACACAAATAACTACCCTAGCCCCTAGGTCTATTTAGCGCTTACCGGGTTAATAGGATAATTTGTTGTGTCATTAATTCGGGGGGGGGGGGGGGGGTGGAGTGGTACGCCCCTGGTTACCTGCCTCAGCTCTCTGTGCAGACCCGCACCCACGAATCAATGACACCCTGAGGTCAGCCAGCTCAGCCGCCTTCTGTAGAGTTTTAGGTTGCTTTTCTTTCAGGTTAAGAGTCAAGTCAATGCCAGTACATTTGAAAAAAAAATCTAACAACACTAGTTGCTTCACTGCATCAAAAGTAGTTGCCTTCTCCGACCTCCACCAATTTTCAAACGCATCTGACAGCTCTCTAGCGTGTTCCTGGAAAGTACGCTCCTTTGTCTTAGGAACATCCCTAAACTTCAGCCTATAGGTTTCTGGCTGCAATTCATACGCCCTCAGGACAGCCTCTTTCAACACCTCGTAGTCAATGCAAGACTCTAGGGGTACAGCATCGTACGCCTTGAGTGCTTTCCCCGTCAATCGTGAAGAAACAAGGGCTGCCCACTTCTCCTCGGGCCATTGGTGCTCCCGGCACTTTTTCTCAAAACGGAGAAAGAATTCTGTAACTCCTAACTCATCAAACCTGGAACCAACTTTAGTAGATGCGACAGGGACTGGTCATGGGGTCGACCCCCCTGGACGACCCGGTTCCTCGTCACCTCTACACGAGTTTTCTCTAGGTCAATATCGGCACAATACCTTGCAGACTCAAACGTGAGCTCAGCCTCTCTCTGCTGCCTAAGCTCAGCCTCTCGCTGCCGCTGCTGCTGCTCGAGCTCAGCCTCATGCTTTCGCTGCTCAAGTTTGGCGAGCTCGAGCTAAAACAACATCTCGGGAGTCAAACCCTGAGGAGGGGGTTCTACTACCGGGGACCCACCCCGTGAGTCACTCAGAGGCATACCCAACCGCCAGCGGGCATCGGCCTGCGGAAACGTACTCGGCTCTGGACACAGAGGGGGCGCCATGATAGGAGTTGAGTGGAATGGGGGCTGGGACGAAGGTGCCCCAGCTCCACCCGAACCCCCATGCACCCAACCCAGCACACAGGTAACCAGCTCACTTCTCGACAAACTGCTAGTACCAGAAAACCCTAAGACCGTGACTATACACTGCAGTCCGTACTGGTCCAGCCCCGACATCCGGTTTGCCGACACAGGCTCCTCCAAAAAAATCCAAGCATCCTCCTCATTGTTCACCACCCGAACGCCGTTAAACAACTCCACCTTCTCCACCTCCTCGCCTGTCTCTCGCACTGTGCCCTCACTATGCTCAGACCCGTCCAGTGACATGATGGAGTCAACAAAAAAAAATCTCAAGTCAAGACAAAAGTAGCCAAACTCTCGCGTAGCTTTATTCACCAAAAATATTCGAAGATGTTTTTAAGTGCAATACTAGGTCACCAATAAACTCCAACAAGTTCCATATATCCTCAAAACAATGTCCACTGCCAACTCTGCGAGAAATAAATTCAACCCCAAATGGCAATAAGATTTATCCAAAAAAAAACCGGCAATATTCAGTTAACTATATACTGGACTAAGGTCGCCATTTGTTACGACCGACACTACGAAATAAACAAGGGCACATAATAATGGACTAGAAGATAGGCTATATCTGCAACAACGGTACGCTAATTCCAAACCCTCGAACTATTAGGCCGGTGAACAAAACACTTAAACCCTCCAGAGTTAATCTACTGGATAACGGGGTATCAATTAAATGGGTTTAGTGCACTTCTACAAAGGTATTCCGGTGACGACAAAGCCTACTCACAACAGGAGAACTTTACATTAATAAAAATGCTCTCAAGTAATAACAATGCTTAAATAAACTATAATAAGATTTAATAAAGGAGTATATGCTTACGTTAACTTTAGTGTGAGTCTGAACTCAACACTAAACTCTTCAATGCTCTATGAAAACACTGGAAGTCTAGTCCTACAGCAATCAGATATGGAGTCTTCTGAAAACGCCTGATGCTCTAAGATGCTCGTCAATATAGAACAGAAATAATGCAGGGGCAGGACACCAAAGCGTGTATCTTAAATACACCAACAAGTAGGATACATATATATAAAACAAGGGAGTGCAACAACTCTGTGACAGCACTAATAATAGCCACTCAAAACAGTACTTCCTTAGCCAATGTAACAGCCAAACGGGGTTGTGCACTATGCATCAACCTAGGCTAAAATAAGGCGTGAATAATTCCTAAAGCATACGCAATTAAAGTTAATAAACACAATGCTGTCTTTCTCACTAATAAAGTCTAGCAGTGGCATAAAAGGTACAAGGAACCTAGGCAGAGCGCAAGCATGCTCGTAGCCTACTGTCTCCCCTTGAACAGATTTCCCTAATGTTATGTTAAGTGACTAGGAGGCTCTCTCGGTAAGTCCAGATCTCAAGTATCTGGTCTTACCCTGGCGCTCCACAAAGGTCAACAAAATGAGGTAGCAAGCATACAAGTAAGAGTAGGCAAAAGCCCTTCGCTTGTATGCTGCTACACTCGCAATGGAAAAATATGCACAAGGGTTACAGGCTACCTAGCTCCGTCGAAGTCGTACAGGCTCTGACTTGCCACATACATAACTCAGACAACGACCAAAGATACCCTCCACTGTCTAGCATTAAATAGTAGGAAAGAACAACTCAATAATTAGAAGCACCCCAATACTATGATACCATGTGACTATGACTCTAATAATCCCTAAAGCTAGTGCAAAACATATATGTGAGAACTGGTGCTGGTAATACGACTGGCCGACTATGGAAGTCGTATGCAGAACCAGAAGAGATGGAGAAATGAATAAAGATAAGAAGAATTGGAAAGAAGGAGTTCAGAGAGAGAAACAGTAGTAAAGAGGGTTAGATTGGGGACAGATTGCAAGGGATGTCTAGGACCAAGCACAACATACCAAGCTCTGAAGAGAAACGCGAGAAGGATGCCCGCACCACCTTACTAGGACAGCGGCTTCCAATCACAGACGACTACGTCATGAAGAGCAGGCGTCATATGACGTGTCAGGCCAGCCGACCAATCACGAGCGTGGGAACCTCCGCCCGAGCGAGGGAGGCACACGTACATACACACGCACATACTACCACCTCGCTGCTCCTTCTCGCTCTCTCTCTCCTTGCAATTCACACTACACATCTTATACTCTATCAAAGATATAAAATACTTCCAAGTGTCACAGACAAGAATAAAGACCACCACTGATCTGTCTGTGACAACATGAATACTAAGAAAGAAAGACCATCGTTCTACGATTATTATAGCCCATTTCACTGCCCTGGCGAGCGCTAGCGAGTTATGAGTACATTCTGGCAAGCTGGCCAGCGTAACAATATAATCACTAACATTGAGGAGATATATATATATATATATATATATATATATATATATATATATATATATACTGTATATATATATATATATATATATATATATATATAATTATTTTTGCGAACTTTTTTATGGGTACCATCGAGGAAGAGCTCCTAGCTGCCCAACGACACGCCGTCTACTGTAGATACGTGGATGGCATCTTCGTGCAAATCAAGGACCTCCACGAACTACAGGAACTCCAGCGTCGCTTCATGACCTCCTCCGGACTTAACTTCACCTTTGAAAAATCAAACAATGGACAACTCTCCTTCCTCGACATCCTCGTAGCTCTGAACGACCATGGGTTCAAAACCACCGTCTACACTAAACCAACTAACACAGTACAATGCCTCAACGACGATAGTGAATGCCCCCGCCGTTATCTTCTATCCTCCATCTCCGCTTACGTAAGGAGAGCCCTCACGCACTGCTCTACCTGGGCCGACACCCACCAGGAACTAAAAAGACTATCCCAAGTTTTAGTGAATAACGGATACTCCAACTCCGACGTCTCCAGCACCATCAACCACCATCTTGAAAAATGGTACACCCAAAGCCCTCCCAACATTGACCCCCCCAATGAAATTAAGATCTTCTACCGCAATTTTATGTCCTCTGAACACAAAAATGACGAGGCCGTCTTAAAAGAAATAATCTCCAAGCATGTCCACCCAACCAACCCGGAAAACAAAATCAAATTAATAATTTATTACAAATCCCCCAAGACCTCCAACCTCGTTCTCCGCAACAAACCAGCTCCCACCAAGATAGAGAGCCCGATGACCGACGATCACGTCATTTACCAAAATACGTGTAATTATGAGGACTGTGGACCTCATTCCTATATTGGTATGACGCAGACTCGTCTTTCACGTCGGTTAACTCTTCACCTTCAGGCTGGAGCCATCAAAGACCACTATCTCACCCCTAACCACCCCCACCTCACACGCAACGAGTTAGAGAAACACACCACCATACTCGATAAAGAAAGTGACCCAAGGAGATTACCTATACTCGAAGCATTATATATCCAAGCCTTACATCCCAACATCAACAACCAAACTCTGGACCTTCAGATCCTTCCTTCTGCCAAAAGGCACTTTCCTACAGGACCAAATGCCCCCCCTCGCCCCCCGGTGCCCTTGACGCAGCCCCCCGCGCTACCTCCTTCAGCTTCATCTTCTGCCGGCGCCACACGTACTACGCAACTTAGGCCTCACCCCTCGACATGCAGCCAATCAGCTTCGACCCCGCCAACCGATCACCACCTTCCCGCATCCAGTGCGCATGCGTGAAGCGGTTCTCTCTTTCTCTCTCCTAGAATACCCCTCCACCAATAGCAGACTTTTGCCCCCTGATTTTCGCCTCCTCTGATCCTCCACCCTCTATATATACCCTTCCTGTTTACCTTTTATATCATTCTATCCTTACTTGATAATGCTGGTTGTCCAGTGAAATGCGTCGTATATCCTGTATCATCATGTACGTACATTAATGTAACCCTGTACCACCATGAATTTTGCTCATCTCATTCATCTACTTCCTGCCACCCAGCGAAAACTCATCAGAGACCTGGAAACTTTGAATAAAAAAAATTCCAATGCAGAAATTGCCATTTCTTTCAACCTCGTATGTATTAAAGAAAATGTATTACCTGGCTTTACTAACATATATATATAAATATATATATATATACCGGTATGTGTATATATATATATGTACCGTATATATATATATATATATATATATATATATATATATATATATATATATATCATATATATTATATATATTATTGGGATTGAATTTGTGCTATACCTAGTGTCAGTGCATTACCACAAAGCCCACCGAAACGCCAAAAAAATACCCTCATTGTTTCCTGATTAAATAGCAGTGTATGAATATTCCCATATTCAAAATATGCTACAGGGGGTCAATGCCTAGTGAGTTAATTGCTCAATAGATGGCGTTCTGAGAGTGAGGGTCCGAGTCTAGGAGCTGAGACAGTGAAGCATAAAGGCGAAGCGGCCTCAGAAGTGGGACTGCTTCGAGCCAGAGTGGGCAAACAAGAGCCGCACGTCTGCGATGGCAGGTTGGCGAGGGCTGGTTGTAGCTCGTGCTTCACTTGTCTCACTTCCTAGGCTGGAACAAGGCCTCACGGGCTTCACCGTGTTGAGTGGTGAATGTGCAGGCTCTCAGCCTATGCCCGAGAGGGAGTAGTTGGAATATAGAAAACAATTAAAATACAAATTATATATATACTGTACTGTATATATATTTTTTTTTTTTTTTTTTTTTAAGAGACAATGAAAGGAGGAAGGAAAAACACAGATAAAACAAAAAGGTCCATGTGCCTAAAGGCATCCTCCATTCATAAAATTTTTGTAACAACTGGATTTAAACATTGTAGATTGTAAGTTTGTGGAAAGCAATTCGAGGGAAGTGAATTCCAAAGAGTAGTAGCTCTGGGGATAAATGAATTCTGATAAGCAGAAGTTCTGCATTGTGGAGGAGAATGTGTAAATTCATGGGCGCTCTCAGCTGCCCTAGTTCTACGGGGAAAGATGTGGAGAGGCGGCACAATTGAAGCAAGTTCCTCGGAACAATTGCTGTGAAAATATCTATAGAATAATGCAAGGGATGCAACGTTTCTTCGTATGGATAATGTTGGAAGGTCCTGTGTGATTGCAGGGTTATTTATTAATCTAATAGCTTTATTTTGAATTTTGTCCAACTGCCTCAATGCAACCACTCCACTTCCACCCCACAGAGGTGAACAGTAATCCATCTGAGAACGCACATGACTTTTATATATTACGGCCAACTGCTCGTCAGTGAAGAATTCTCGAACTCTGTACAGGAGTCCCAGTTTTTTAGAGGCATTCTTAGCAATGCTTCTAACATAATGTGTCCAGCTCAAGTTAGTATAGTTAATGTTACACCGAGAATGTCAATACAAGGGGAAGTGGGAATATTTACATCATTAAAAAATATATGGGAGTCAGTGAGATTCTGTCGGTTAGAAAATTGAATGTACAGTACTTGGTTTTCTGTGCATTAAAGGAAACTAGATTCTTTTGTCCCCATTCATTAATTCTAGAAAGGTCCTGGTTCAGAGAAATTGCAGTGATTATTTTTGAATTTATAAGATCGGGTTGGGTAATAGAAGTGGAATATATACTTACAATCTACAAATGTTTAAATCCAGTTGTTACAAAAAATTTATGAATGGAGGATGCCTTTAGGCACATGGACCTTTTTGTTTTATCTGTGTTTTTCCTTCCTCCTTTCATTGTCTCTTAAAAAAAAATATATATATATATATATATATATATATATATATATATATATATATATATATATATACAGTATATATATAATTTGTATTTTAAATTTTGTCTATATTCCAACTAATTGAAGTGGTAAATGTGAAGGAACTGTGGAGTGTTGAGTCATCTGGTAGGAATGTATTGGATTATGAGTGTTAGAGATGAGATCATTGATATGAATGAGGAACAGAGTTGGGGCCAAAACTGATCCCTGGGGAACACCAGCATTTATTGAGTGAAATTGAGAATAAAGGCTATCTACCATTACATGTATTTTTCTGTTATGAAGATAAGAAGAAATTAGTGGAACTAATGATGCAAGGCCGTAGTGTGACATCTTCGACAATAAGGATTGATGCCAGACTCTATCAAATGCCATTGATATATCCAGTGCTATTGTATGTGTTTCACAATGTTGGTCTGTAGCTTGGTTGATTTGATGCGTAAGAAGGCAAAGAATGTCTGCAGTTGATCGACATCGTCTAAAACCATATTGCCTATCACTGATTAATTTATTATTCTCAAGATGCTTAATTATGTGATTATTTAATATAATTTCAAAGACTTTACCAAGAGTGGAAGTTATAGCTATTGGTCTGTAGTTTGATGGATCTGAAGAGGCACCTTTTTTAGGAACTGGATGGATGTTTGCTTCTTTCCAGGGTACTGGGAAGCATGAGGTATGAGTACACAGACGGAAAAATGTTGCCAATACAGGAGCGAGCACCAAGGAGCAATTCTTAAGTACTATTGGAGGAATTTCATCTGGACCAGGAGCCTTATCTACTGAGAGATTCTGCAAAATAGTTTTGACATGTCTGGTGTGGATCTTAAGTGAGGGAATTTCAAGCGAATTAAAATTAAGTACAGGGACATCTTGATTTATTTCATCTAAGGTTGAGTTGGTGGAGAAGATATCCGCAAGAAGGTTAGCTTTACCTCGTGGGTCACTTACAAGATTGCCAGTCGGAGATTTTAATGGTGGAATGGATGAAGCAGTAGTGAAGTTGGATTTGAATGAGTTAAGAGTAGACCAAAATATTTTGTTATCATTTGGATTATTTAGAAGTTTATTTGCCTGCTTGTGGAGAAAGTTTGATTTAGTTAGGTTTAATACAGTGTTGGCATGATTTCTGATGTTTCTAAAGTAATTAAAGGCTTCATGTGTTTTTGATCTTGTGTATGCATTGTAGGCTATTGCTTTTTGTTCAGTTACTCTAGCACAATTATGGTCAAACCATTTAGGTGAATTAGATTTTTTACTGTACTTTTGATGAGGAATAAAAGTTTCCATTCCAATTTTACAAAATCTTGTATGTGGCTCAAGGTGGAGTGTGCATCATAAGAAAAGAAAGAGGTCCAGGGAATATCAATAAAGAAACCTTGAAGACCCTCCCAGTCTGCCCTATCGTAATGCCATTTAGTCACCAAAACAGGTTCAGAGTGGGAAGGTGTGGTAGGTGATAGACAGGTGGCCTGTATCAGACAGTGATCAGAAGATCCAAGCGGGGACCTCACTGTAACATCATAATTTTCTGAATTGGTTGTTAAAAATAAGTTCAGTAGGTGGGAATTATGATTAGGATTATCTGGTACACGGGTGGGTTGGTTGACTAGTTGAGTGAGATTAAATGAGTCTGCAAATAGCTCACATTCAAGACCAGCATCATCAGTCCTGGGTGAATGAGTGAGCCATTCAACATTATGGACATTAAAATCACCCAACACAGTGAGTTCAGAAGAAGAGTCCTTTAGGTCTGAAATTTTGGAGCAGTTGATAACCTGGGAAATTAAATCTAGACATGTCAGATGTGGATGTTACTTGAGTCTCTGTCAAAAAAAGGAGAGTAGGGGATTCTGCTTGAAGAAATTGGTGTACAGAATTGATGTTAGAGTGAAGTCCCCTTATATTACTAAAGAAAAAGCTGCACCGACGAGCAGCTTTGGGACGTTGCAATGCTCTTGACACATATACAGTATATATATATATATATATATATATATATATATATATATATATATATATATATATGTGTGTGTGTGTGTGTGTGTGTAATATAATTGTTCGATGATAATTGCCTTGGTAACTCCATACAGCGTAACTATCTGGCGGAGAGCAACTTTGGTGAGAGATTGAGATGGCGCAGTGAAGTTTGAAAGTCACTCATGTGGCACTTAAGTTGGAGTCGCATAAACAGGTTTAGCGGCGAATTGTATTGAAGTCTGGTTTCCGCTTAAAGTTATGGTATAATTTTAATGTGTTTGTGTATTTTGATTAATTTTCTTTATTCATTTACATTCCAAACCTTTATTACAAAATATGAAGTACAAAATAAACACAGGCCTAATGGTGGTGAAGATTCCCAACTAAATAACTTTACTAAGGTCACTCTAATTATCCACCGCTAAAGAGCTAGTGTGACTTAAGGGGGTATGGGCGTATTTATTTTCTCTGTTTAATTTAGTTTTATTATGTGTTTTGTTTCTTCTCTAGACCTCCATCAAGCTTAAGAAAACACCCAAGACCCTCCTTCAAGATAACATTTTAAATGTTTTCAATAGAAAAATGTCCCTGCCGAAAGCCGATAACTAAAAAAATACAGGCTCGCTTTATCTCGCAGGGAAAAAATCGACACTTAAATGACACGAAAAGTCTTAATATTGACAAAGAAATGGGGGAAAGATCTTAAAATCGCCACACTAATGGGCCGAACGTCTTAAGTGCTGAAACTAATGGGGCTAACCAGGAGGAAGAAGGGGGTCCAGAAAAAACCACCATCTCCCCTTAAAAGAGGCTGAAGTTAAGGGGAGGCAGACCGTTTTTCTGAACCCCCTTCTCCCTAATGTTTAGCCCCACTAGTTTTGAGATTATAAGACGTTCGGCCCATTAGTTTGGCGATTTTAACACCTTTAGCCCCATTTTGTTGTCAATGTTAAGACCATTCGTGCCATTTGGGTGTCGATTATTTCCTGGCGAGCGATAGCGAGCCTGCAATTTTAAGAGGAACCGGCCTTCGGCCGGGAAATTTTGCTACCGAAAAATGTACAAATTTATCTTGAAGGGGGGTCTAGGGGGTGTTTTTCTAAGCTTGATGGAGGTCTAGGGAGGACACTAAAAATAATATATGGATAAATGAATTAATAGACCAAACAAACGGCCAGTCTTCCCTTAACCTGTTAAGCGCTAAATAGCCCTAGGAGCTAGGGTAGTTATTTGTGTATTTCTAGCCTTGGATTCTGACAGAATTCGTTATATTTACAATATAGACCATTATTTGTTTTCGGTATGCTTTTATTTTACATATATGATGTATATATGAACCTTCAAGAGTGCTAAAATAAGTGGGAAAAGCATTTGGGTGGTGAAAAACGAAGATATTGGCCACCCGGTCGTAATGTCAGGCGAGAGAGAGCTACAGTCAACCCTCCTCTCTCGCTGTCTGTGAGGTAACTGAGACAAGCGGGGCGGTGTGGGCTGGTGTCTGGGTGTTACATATCGATCTTTTCTGCAACCCACTTGTGCTACATTATCGCGGGAGAGAAAAATAACCGATAAATGATGATAATAAGAGGGAAAATAGGTGATAATTGAGGAAGGGAGGGAGGGGGGAATAAGGTGGGGAAGGAGGGGAGGGGGGTGGGTGAGATTTACATGGATGAGTACTGGAGGGGAATTATCTCACCTAGAGACAAAACAAAATTTTTTGATAGACCCTTTTTTTTTTGGGAAAGCTTTTTTTATGGTCCTGCTTCCGTGAGGCCTATCGCGTTCCCTATAGGAAGCCTTCCGTGAGGCCTATCGCGCTTGCCGGGTTAAGGTAAAGACAGATGCAAGATAAATATTAATAAACAAAGAGACATAAATGTAGATTATATAAATAAAACACCATACGGGGAGCGCAATTTAGATTATATAAATAAAACACCATACGGGGAGCGCAATTTAGATTTTATAAATAAAACACCATACGGGGAGCGCAATTTAGATTATATAAATAAAACACCATACGGGGAGCGCAATTTAGATTATATAAATAAAACACCATACGGGGAGCGCAATTTAGATTATATAAATAAAACACCATACGGGGAGCGCAATTTAGATTATATAAATAAAACACCATACGGGGAGCGCAATTTAGATTTTTTAAATAAAACACCATACGGGGAGCGCAATTTAGATTATATAAATAAAACACCATACGGGGAGCGCAATTTAGATTATATAAATAAAACACCATACGGGGAGCGCAATTTAGATTATATAAATAAAACACCATACGGGGAGCGCAATTTAGATTATATAAATAAAACACCATACGGGGAGCGCAATTTAGATTATATAAATAAAACACCATACGGGGAGCGCAATTTAGATTATATAAATAAAACACCATACGGGGAGCGCAATTTAGATTATATAAATAAAACACCATACGGGGAGCGCAATTTAGATTATATAAATAAAACACCATACGGGGAGCGCAATTTAGATTATATAAATAAAACACCATACGGGGAGCGCAATTTAGATTATATAAATAAAACACCATACGGGGAGCGCAATTTAGATTATATAAATAAAACACCATACGGGGAGCGCAATTTAGATTATATAAATAAAACACCATACGGGGAGCGCAATTTAGATTATATAAATAAAACACCATACGGGAGCGCAATTTAGATTATATAAATAAAACACCATACGGGGAGCGCAATTTAGATTATATAAATAAAACACCATACGGGGAGCGCAATTTAGATTATATAAATAAAACACCATACGGGGAGCGCAATTTAGATTATATAAATAAAACACCATACGGGGAGCGCAATTTAGATTATATAAATAAAACACCATACGGGGAGCGCAATTTAGATTATATAAATAAAACACCATACGGGGAGCGCAATTTAGATTTTATAAATAAAACACCATACGGGGAGCGCAATTTAGATTTTATAAATAAAACACCATACGGGGAGCGCAATTTAGATTTTATATATAAAACACCATACGGGGAGCGCAATTTAGATTATATAAATAAAACACCATACGGGGAGCGCAATTTAGATTATATAAATAAAACACCATACGGGGAGCGCAATTTAGATTATATAAATAAAACACCATACGGGGAGCGCAATTTAGATTATATAAATAAAACACCATACGGGGAGCGCAATTTAGATTATATAAATAAAACACCATACGGGGAGCGCAATTTAGATTATATAAATAAAACACCATACGGGGAGCGCAATTTAGATTATATAAATAAAACACCATACGGGGAGCGCAATTTAGATTATATAAATAAAACACCATACGGGGAGCGCAATTTAGATTATATAAATAAAACACCATACGGGGAGCGCAATTTAGATTATATAAATAAAACACCATACGGGGAGCGCAATTTAGATTTTATAAATAAAACACCATACGGGGAGCGCAATTTAGATTATATAAATAAAACACCATACGGGGAGCGCAATTTAGATTATATAAATAAAACACCATACGGGGAGCGCAATTTAGATTATATAAATAAAACACCATACGGGGAGCGCAATTTAGATTATATAAATAAAACACCATACGGGGAGCGCAATTTAGATTATATAAATAAAACACCATACGGGGAGCGCAATTTAGATTATATAAATAAAACACCATACGGGGAGCGCAATTTAGATTATATAAATAAAACACCATACGGGGAGCGCAATTTAGATTATATAAATAAAACACCATACGGGGAGCGCAATTTAGATTATATAAATAAAACACCATACGGGGAGCGCAATTTAGATTATATAAATAAAACACCATACGGGGAGCGCAATTTAGATTATATAAATAAAACACCATACGGGGAGCGCAATTTAGATTATATAAATAAAACACCATACGGGGAGCGCAATTTAGATTATACAAATAAAACACCATACGGGGAGCGCAATTTAGATTATATAAATAAAACACCATACGGGGAGCGCAATTTAGATTATATAAATAAAACACCATACGGGGAGCGCAATTTAGATTATATAAATAAAACACCATACGGGGAGCGCAATTTAGATTATATAAATAAAACACCATACGGGGAGCGCAATTTAGATTATATAAATAAAACACCATACGGGGAGCGCAATTTAGATTATATAAATAAAACACCATACGGGGAGCGCAATTTAGATTATATAAATAAAACACCATACGGGGAGCGCAATTTAGATTATATAAATAAAACACCATACGGGGAGCGCAATTTAGATTATATAAATAAAACACCATACGGGGAGCGCAATTTAGATTATATAAATAAAACACCATACGGGGAGCGCAATTTAGATTATATAAATAAAACACCATACGGGGAGCGCAATTTAGATTATATAAATAAAACACCATACGGGGAGCGCAATTTAGATTATATAAATAAAACACCATACGGGGAGCGCAATTTAGATTATATAAATAAAACACCATACGGGGAGCGCAATTTAGATTATATAAATAAAACACCATACGGGGAGCGCAATTTAGATTATATAAATAAAACACCATACGGGGAGCGCAATTTAGATTATATAAATAAAACACCATACGGGGAGCGCAATTTAGATTATATAAATAAAACACCATACGGGGAGCGCAATTTAGATTATATAAATAAAACACCATACGGGGAGCGCAATTTAGATTATATAAATAAAACACCATACGGGGAGCGCAATTTAGATTATATAAATAAAACACCATACGGGGAGCGCAATTTAGATTATATAAATAAAACACCATACGGGGAGCGCAATTTAGATTATATAAATAAAACACCATACGGGGAGCGCAATTTAGATTATATAAATAAAACACCATACGGGGAGCGCAATTTAGATTATATAAATAAAACACCATACGGGGAGCGCAATTTAGATTATATAAATAAAACACCATACGGGGAGCGCAATTTAGATTATATAAATAAAACACCATACGGGGAGCGCAATTTAGATTATATAAATAAAACACCATACGGGGAGCGCAATTTAGATTATATAAATAAAACACCATACGGGGAGCGCAATTTAGATTATATAAATAAAACACCATACGGGGAGCGCAATTTAGATTATATAAATAAAACACCATACGGGGAGCGCAATTTAGATTATATAAATAAAACACCATACGGGGAGCGCAATTTAGATTATATAAATAAAACACCATACGGGGAGCGCAATTTAGATTATATAAATAAAACACCATACGGGGAGCGCAATTTAGATTATATAAATAAAACACCATACGGGGAGCGCAATTTAGATTATATAAATAAAACACCATACGGGGAGCGCAATTTAGATTATATAAATAAAACACCATACGGGGAGCGCAATTTAGATTATATAAATAAAACACCATACGGGGAGCGCAATTTAGATTATATAAATAAAACACCATACGGGGAGCGCAATTTAGATTATATAAATAAAACACCATACGGGGAGCGCAATTTAGATTATATAAATAAAACACCATACGGGGAGCGCAATTTAGATTATATAAAGAAAACACCATACGGGGAGCGCAATTTAGATTATATAAATAAAACACCATACGGGGAGCGCAATTTTGTTATACATTGCACTTAGTGTTTCATCAGGTCAATTACATACACTAGATTCTAGAACATTAAGGGGAGATGGTTCACTTTTTGGGCGATTTTTGCATGTATTCATTATTTTTGCATGTATTCATTATTTTTGCATGTATTCATTATTTTTGCATGTATTCATTATTTTTGCATGTATTCATTATTTTTTCTAGTTCCATCCCTAGACCTCCATCAAATTTAAAAAATCATCCATTAGATCCCCTTCTAGATTAATTTGTACATTTTTCGGTAGAAACATTTCCCGGCCGAAGGCCGGTTCTTTCAACATTAAAGGCTCACTATCGTTCGCCAGGGAAAAAAATCGACACCTAAATAGCACGAAAGGTCTAAATATTGACGAAGATATGGGGAGAAAGGTCTTAAAATCGACTAACTAATGGGGCAAACATCTTAGCATCTGAAAACTAATGGGGCTAAACATAAGGGAGAAAGTGGTCCAGAAAACCGGGCCATCCCTCCTTAAAACAGTCTACATTTGTCTTGGTGATGGGAGGGGGAGGGGTACAGTAAGGAAGATGCCATTGATTGGTGGCGTGTGTAAAGGGTGAACTAGCATCTTCGGTGAATGTAGGTGAACAGTAGTGACAACGATGATAATTATAATGATGGATGTAAACATAAATAACTGGTAACACATGAGTTAGCAAACAAAATTGGAATAATATAAATGGAAAGAAAGAAAGAAAGAAAGAAAGAAAGAAAGAAAGAAAGAAAGAAAGAAAGAAAGAGAGAAAGAGAGAGAGAGAGAGAGAGAGAGAGAAAAAGAAAGAAAGAAAGAAAGAAAGAAAGAAAGAAAGAAAGAGAGAGAGAGATTATAATTAATTAGGAACTGCTTATACCTAGGGGGTTGAGAAGTTGAGGTGAGGTCAAGATAAAAGTGGTGTAACAAACAAGGAGAAAAAACTGAAGGGAGAGATTATATCGGCGAAGTTAGTACTGTACCATGTTTCTTAGGGTTTGCATAGGAGAAAATTAATAAAGATCATGACTGAACTCATGGTAAAAAACTAAGTAATATAGTTGCATAGATATACAGACTGCATAGACCTGCGATCCTTAGTAGGTAGTCCAAGCTTAATTATATAAGTGAGTTTGCTAATAAGTGGAAGATAAGAACCGTATAACGAGAGAAAGAGATAAGATTATTCTGATTGTATTTCCTGTTTTTCCCTTCGACACATAAAACCGTAGTTAGACTAATATCATAACTATTGTAACCTGTATCTTTATGTATTAGTATTACTAATATTTTTGTTGTGGGAAGTAGATAAAGTAGAGAAGTAGATAAGCAGAGAGAAGTACTACGAGATGCAACCAATCAGAAACCAGCGTGGAGGTTGCAAATCATCAGATTGAGGGTGATATCAGTGTCCGTGAGCCACTCGCTGATAGCTACCGCTAGGCGATCATGATAGCCCTCCCAATCAACCGCTGCGCCTCCAAACACCGAGCATTGCACGAACACGTTTGAATGGAGATATTTCGTGAACCATCAATTTGTTCGTGACGAAACTTCACAGAAAGGTGCATTGCCTGGGTATTATCGTGACGAGAATAGTACAACACGGGGATATGCGGAGAAGGAATAGCTGACCCGTAAACAGCGTTGCAAAAACATCTATGTTGCAACAACCACTCTGCTTGCAGTGCAACTTCTGGTGCCGCCTAAAAAGCCTTAGAGACACTCGGTCACCAAGACCCGATCAGAGAACATCAATGGACGCGGCACATGCTTACTCTACAGCAATGTTCAAGAGGTATCTAATGCTGTACACCAAGGACTAGTTGAGCCGTACAACATTCTCCTGAATACGAGCTGCCAACTAGAATAGAGAGAAGCTAAAGTGCCTGACCGCATAAGCCGAACGCAACTACCCACACATACTTGACCTTTCCAACCTATGATCATAGAGCTTTATTTGCCGCTTGTACTGACCAACTGACAAAGTCCTCCCCTATGGTTGGTCACGTCTGTCTTGGTTATATAGGCGGCTTTTATTGATGTTCTCATATAGTTACTCAACCTACCCTTATCTCTATTGCTTCTTCCCATTCCGGTATATGTTTGTTACCTATGGCAATTACCGTCTTCAGGTCTGACTGCCTTACTCGCCTCGGGAACTGTCGCTTATGATATAGCTAAATATTTTCCCTTATAATCATCTACTATCAGGTACTAAAGTTAGTAGACCTTATTGATCCCATAATATGTATGAAACTCTCTTGTTTGATATAGCTTGCAATTAGTTGGGAGAGTGTGTGTGTTTTTTGGGTACTGGCAGGCTTGGGGTGTCAGTGTCTGGTTGTCTTACCTGGCACTCCGGAACTATTTTTTATTTACAGTAATGTTTATCTTTTTTGTTCTGTTATTTATCTTAGTATGTCTATGTTGGATGCATGTACAACATGAATTTGAGTGAATGGTGAATTTAATTATATAGATAATAAGTTGTTAGGCAGCTAAACTAACATACAAAGTTAGGATATATTCGTAGTGTTTAATGATGAAATATATCATGAACATTAATTATCAAATCACATGATGCATAATAATATATAAAGTATTGAATAACACATTAATTTATGTTTATATGCAAAATATTTGTTCTGATTATCCTGAAAGGCTTATTTAATAGCTCAAATACCAAATGTGCTTCATAAAGAAATCCCCATGTAATTTTAACATACGATAATAGTGATCACCTTGTCAGCATCACTTCCTAACTAATCAAGACAACTGGAGGTCGTAACTCGGGTTGATTACAATGAATTAGGAAACTTGTCTTGTCAGTCATAAAGTAGGATCTTGATGATTCACTATCTATATATTGTGGTATATGACTAGCGACTCAACTAAGCTAATCATGTTACGATACATTTTATATATTATATATATATATATTATATATTATATATATATAATTATATATATATATATATATATATATTTTTTTTTTTTTTTTTTTTTATATACAGTATATATGTTATGCCGGGTTGTAATACAACTTAGCTTTGTTATGGTCGTTACTCAAATCCAACTATGGACTTTTAGACTCCATATATCCTCAACAGGAACACATCGAACACGTTCTTATTCACAATTATATACTCAATCAGGTTGTAATAAACACAATAAATACACACAGATAATTATATACTCTTATTTATTTAATGTCATATAGGTAGATCATAAGATTCAATTAGCTATTATTTGGGAATAGTAAGAGAATCAACGTACTTAGACATAATTAGGTTGATATGAAATTCACGAGTATGTCTAGACCTGAAATGTTGGTTCAAACTTAACTTAACTATTATAAGGAATAGTAAATAAATAATTGAATACATTTATAACGCACAAAGGTCTCTGAATAACATAACAATGAACATGAATTAAAGACTAGTATTATTGTGGAAATATGCAATTAGATATAGACATACATATACATAGAATAAACCCTTGATAATAATATCTATGAGAGTTGAGTATCTACTGTGAAGTATTCTTAATAAGTTTAATAAAGGTTTATATGAAATCTCTAAATACGCATGAATAATTTGGGCCTAATCAATAAGAGAAACGCACAAAGATTTCTTAGGTGAACGCTCGCTATCGGATGGCGAGAGCGTACGTATAAAGTAAATACTACCGGTGCTCAGATAAATAGGACTGGGTAGGTCACTCGGGTCATTCGCTATACTACGGTGATAAAAATAGTATTTATGGTTAGTGCGATGTTATTCTTAATATGGGGAGGAATACGGTAAGATAACAAGGAGAGGGAGTTGAATTGTCTTTACAATTAACTATGTAGTTAGATTATTATGAATTTTTTTATATTATGAACATACAATTAATTAACTCTTATAAATTATGTAATAATAATCTCACGGGTCGAGAAATTCAGATTTAATGATTTACATCTACTGAGGAATAACTAAAGGTTGAATATAACCTAAACTGAATTAATCGATATTATTACAGAAGATTAAGAAACGCATAAATAAAATAGCGTGTACTAGTAGTTATAATAATACTTAATAGTAAAATATGGCGTACACGACAAAGTTGCACTTAGATGGAAATACCTGGTAAGGTATGAAGGAGGTCTGACCGATTTAACAGATTCCGATATGGAATACAGAACAAATTGGCGTTGTATTCGAGTTGGTGAAATAGTTAGACAATATATCTATATGAAACTAGAATTCCTAGACGAGATGGATCGAAATTATCTATTTCATAATAGAGTAAACAAAAACGTTATTCACAAAGTAAACAAGTTTACACACGAGATAATAAGGCGTAACAGAGGGTTTTCTCAAAGAAATTGGTTTTAAATTATGATTATCATCAATAATAATAATTCTAAAGAATGAGAGTCTGAGTTTAACTAAATATGAAATTGAGAGTAGGTTCTAGATAAAAGTTATATTTAAGAAGGGAATAGATACACGGTATACACTTCAAATTCAACTTGTTACATACATAAATAGAATGATAGAATGGACATACACAAGGAAAATCTGTGAGTATTCGGCTAGGTTATTAATTTACACAAGTATATGACGTATGTGTAGTACACTTTATAGGAGTTTAGAAGATGAGTTAACAATAGATCTTGGACACAGATCTATACAATACTTAATATGGTATCTGAAGGATTAATACATACGCAATGAATAATGATCTTGGGCACAGATCTACATAGACATTAGCACTGGAATATTCACATATTTTACCTTACCTTCACAACAATAATCACACCGTAAGACACTCGGAGACAGGATAAGTTAGGAGGGTAGTGGTTCGAGAGTAAGTCTGGCCGACGTGGAACGTAGATTCGGCTTGTCTGGACTTCAGGGGGAGCTGCCTCTCACAATCAGGAATCCAATATCCGGACATCATAGAGGACACAGCAGGGCTCGTTGTATTCTCAAGGTGGAGGGGAGGCAGTTACCACTTCAGTTATAGGTTCCGTGCTTTTCAGCCTTAAGAACCTTACTTAAGTGGAGGTGTGCTTACTTCCTTCAATTTCAGTGAGACTATGTTAAAGTTATTTCTTAGGTTTAACTTATAGTAACTCAATGTTAAAAGGATATAGTGAATCATTGTGACATAATTGGTGAAGTTAATACTTAGTTTAAAAATGCATTGTGGTTATCAGTTGGTACCTAATAATTTCAAGTATTTTATTTAATACTCTGGTGGGAGTTACGAAATCTAGGAAGGACATAATAGTAACTCTTGTGATTCTGTTATAATTAGGGGTTATTGGTGATGCAGTGGATAACTCTGTTCTTAACTATGTTCTCAGGTTGATTCAGAGTTCTCCATAATGGTATTGCAATGAAGATCCAAATATCCCCATTTATCTCGATAGCACTCAGGTCTTTGATGTTAAACTTGCGTAAGCATTTGCTCGTTGTACTGCAGGTCTGGCTGCTGGTCGAATGAAGGCTGGTGATTGGTGGAGATGGTTTGAAAGTTGGATGGCGATAGGCTCAAACTCCCACTCTTTTGCATGGGTGACTGACCTAAATGACCCAGTTTCCTGATATTTAGAGAACGGGAATGACCTGGTAGTATGGGGCACTGCTCTGTTTCTTGTACCTCTAAAGCATGGGAAACTGGCATGCGATTCCATCTCTGCTGTTGGTTTCTTCTTCTCTCCTTCCTATTCACCTGTAGGCTACCAATCCTACAGGTGTTACTTAACCCCGTTCCATTCAACCCTGTTACTTCAATTATATATATATAATTATTGTTACGACTGAGGTTTAAATATATCAGGGCTCTTATTCATTGGACTAGTAATGGTATAAATGCTACAACGGAAAGCGCTAGATCCAACCTCTGATGTATATCCCCAGTGAACAAAGAACACAAATACTCTCCAGAGTTCTATATGCAATAATAGGTTATCAAACTCTCAATAAATGTGCGTCTACTCTAGGCTTAATGTTATGTGAAAACAGCCTATTACTACCTATAACCGAAGGTGCTTGGTTATGGTATGCAAAGTAAGGTGGTAAGAGACGTTACAGCTTACGTTACTTTAATCAATAAATGTCAGGCACTCCTGCATAAAAGAAAGTGCACTAAAGTCCTTCAACACCAACAAGGAATCTTCTTTAAATGTTAGATGCTATCAAGATGTTCGAATCTGAAATGGAACCCAAAAAGGCCGGCAGCGGAACAATGCTCGTGCAGGCTATGCACACAAAAAGGCAGGATATATAATGCAGTCGGAGCCCAGAATATCCTAAACGCTACAACAATAATAATAATCGCCACGAGAATGCAGTATTCCTATCAACAAAAAGAGCCTAAGTCGTTTGTGTCTCAATACATCAAACTAGGCTGCGAAATGCTTGTGTAATCATAAACGGGTTTGCATAATAAGAGTAATTGGTTTAATATACTTAATGTCTACTATGACTGATAAAGTCTAGCTAGAGTCAATGATACGAGATAGTGGTGCGCATGGCATGCCGCA
The DNA here is from genome assembly GCA_037953745.1 of Lithodes maja. Classification (NCBI taxonomy): domain Eukaryota; kingdom Metazoa; phylum Arthropoda; class Malacostraca; order Decapoda; family Lithodidae; genus Lithodes; species Lithodes maja. The sequence goes on along the minus strand of JBAKBP010000968.1, from coordinate 42,558 downwards.
TAGCCTAGTGCAAATCTCAAGTCTGTGCGTCAAATATTACGTTATAGGGAAGGGTAGCTCTCTTGAGAAACCTTAATACCGAAGTATTAAGCGTTCTCCTGGCGTACCTCAAAGACAAACAACTGAGCCTAGAACAGTGCAGAATGGTATAGGCAAAAAGCCCTCATTCGTGCATGCTCTACTCTCAATGGCACACAGACTAGAATTTACCCAATCAACTCCAGTTCTCAGGTATGTCGTGCAGCTTTTAACTAAAGCCAGCACCCATCGGAAACAATACCTTATAGTATCAGACTCCTAGTCTAGCATTATCTAATCCAGCAGAACACTAATAATTACAGGAAGCAGTACTAAACAATATGAATGCCAACCAATGCTTTGTGATCAACTTATCTTAACAACTAACATACATGGGTTATATAAGACCTTAACGCACAACGCCAGCATGAAGCTGATTATGCAGAGTTAACCAGAGGGGGTATAATATTAATAAAAGGTGGTGAAAGATATGGAAAATGAGAGAGATAGGCAGAGGAAAAGGTTCTCAGGTGCAGAGAGGGGGACGGGTATCAAAGGGATAAGAGGGATGCATTCTAGAAACCAGATCTGAGGGAGAGAGTGGCAAGAAAGTTGTATATATACTAGCACTAGTTCGAACCGCGTAGGAAAAGCGGTAAAGAGTCCTCTAGCCAATGCTAAAGAAGCTAGCCAAACATGAAGTCGCCAAGCATGGTAAAAAACTCCCCCCCAATGAATCCCCACGAGGCCAGCCAGCTATGACATCGAGTATAGCAAAACACTGCGCGCCTCCCCACACTCTGTTCTACTCTCTCTCTCTCTCAAATCCTATCATTACTACTTAACCCGTCCAGCCCCGGCTAGTTTTGTAATGTTTGTTCACCAGAACCCGGCCGGTTTTCAAAAAATGGTTTTATTCCAGAAACAATAGCGAATGGGTTAGGAATGAAGGAAAAACCACGAAAAACCGCTCAAAAAGCTTAAAGAATGGTCCTACAGAGCCCCCGAAAACTTATTTTACAAGAGTAAAAAATTGAAGGCAATTACCCCAAAAAAACAGGTTATTGCGCACGCACGTGGACTTTGAGTTTTCAACCATCGGCACGGTTGCGTGGGATACGTACAGTTCCCATACAAATCTGAGCCCTCTTGAGTGGCTACACCTGAGGTTACGGTCGGCGCAATTAGGGTGACGCGCCAGGCGCGTCTCTGGGGCTGTGCGTTTCATACATCGCCGACACGCCAGGCGCGTCGCTGGGGCTGTACGGGTTAATGATAAAACATATACTTTGCAATTAAATATATAAAGCCTTTAAAGACATTAAATCAGACAAGATTTCCTTTGGAATCCCCACTCTAGAAAAGATCTCCACAAGGCTCTCTGCAACAAGTGATAATATCTATATTCTTAAGGGGAACAGCCTCAGGGAACCTCGTTGAAAGGTCAATCAGAGTAAGAACATATTTGTGACCACGTTTTGACCTGGGCACCACTGGACCTATAATATCAATCTACTTTAGAAAAGAGTTCCGAGACCACTGGCATTTTAGATAGGGGTGCAGGTTTAACTCTACCCTTGTGAGTGAATTTTTGGCACACCTCACAGGACCGACAAAACCTCTCAATATCAGCACCTACACCTGGCCAAAAGAACTTTTGATATATTTTACCAGCAGTCTTACGGTGAGAGAAGTGTCCGGCTAGCAAACCATCATGGGCCAAATTCAGTACCCTATTCCTAAATTCTTTAGCCACCACAAGTTGCTTGTTACCAATCTCTTCAGCATTTTTACTCTAGGCAAATTCTGTAAAGCAGGCTATTGATTTGTTCATACTTCACTTTCCTACCTCTATGGCTGATAACCTTCTGTGATTCCGCCATCTGACACTGCGACTTCAGCGACTTTACAGTCAGCCTGGGCCTTCTGGAAAGATTTAGTATCTACAGAAAAACCTGCATCATTAATTATAGGTGTATGTGTAACTCTTGCATCCTTTTTTGCCCCAGCCCTGGTTGTTACTGCAGAAACCTTGACATCTGTCTCAACACCTTTCTTTTCTACAACAGTGAAGGACGGTACTGCAACACCAGAAACTGTTCCGAGCAGTACATCTGTGCATCTGAGAGGAGCAATAACAGCATTAACTTTGCCAAAAAAGAATCTACAGTCAATATCTACATCCATTTTAGGAAACCTGTGAGGCACACCCAGAAAGTCATACACTGTACACATTGGACTGGATGGGACTTTATCCGAAATGAATCTGGGGTGTACAATCACAGTTTCACACATGGTATCCAGACAAACCTCGGCATTCTTGTCTCCGATCTTGCCACAAGGATCCACTATGGTTCCTGGACGTTTTTCTGTAGAGTCAAAAACAAAACTTACTTTAGCCACATTATCAGAATCTCCACACCTATTCTGAGGACACGGTGCCTTTACATAGTCACCCCCACAACTATAACATTTAATTCGTGAGTTACGGGTGTAAGTTTTGTTTTATGCGTCGTCGTCTGGTTTCCCCGCCTTTCCTGCCGGTTTATTGTACCTTTTCTCCTCTAACTTGGGTGCAGAAGACTTTGGGTTGCCCTTACGTGGAAAATTAGCATTCCTGTACAAGTCCGCAGCTTTGGCTAGATCAGTATGAGTCTTGGCTCCACATTCATTTAGGAATACTCTCTGGAGTCTGGAGTACAACTTGCTAAAAACTGATCTCTAATTACAAAAGCATACAAACCTTCATAAGACTTACCTACATCAGATAACACCAGCCACCTTCCAAACACTTGTTAAGAGTCTGGCTAAAAATTGTACAAGGACTCTATCACCTTGCACCTTCATACCTCTGAACATCTTACGGTAAGCATTAGAATCAACCCGAAATGCCTGAAGTAGGGCTTTCTTCAAAGCCTCATAGACGTCAGAGATGTCAGGGGGTAAGCCTACATAAACTTTGAGTGGCTTACCTCTCAGTAGAGTTCCAAGGTGCAGCGGGTAGTCTTCCTCCTTCCAACCATAAAACTTAGCTACTTTTTCAAATCTAAGCAAATAGGAATCTATATCATCTCCATCAGAGAAGGGAGGGATACGACCTTTACCTGAATCTCCTACAGTTCGAGAGGGGTTACTGTCATGGTTCTCAACACTTGGTGACTGAGCAGTTCCTTTCATACTGATGGTTGATATAGCTGTCAGAATGGCCTGAAAAGGCCCAAAACGGCCACAGAGGGCCCGCTAGACAAGGGTTAAGTGTAGCAAGGGCAAGTTCATGGGCACGCGCTTTCTCTCTTTCCTCAAGTTTATGGGCACGAGCTTTCACTCTCTCCTCACTTTCCCTCTCCTCTTTTTGTCGCCCTCTCTCAGCTGCTCTTTCATCTCTCTCAGCTGCTTTTTCATCTCTCATTCGCAAGCGTAATCAACTTGAGCAGTGCCTCTTCACCATTCACACCCAATGCCTTAGCCTCCTTGAGTATGTCGGCTACACCACTCATGGTTAAAGATCACAGTTCGAACTACTCTAGAGAAAGTGAACCCACCTAGTAGGCTCACTAAAGCACACTATGGCCAGCAGTTCCGAGATTTAATTAAATAGATATTACTGCCGCCAGAGCTCCTGTAAACATACTAATCCCAGATAAAGAGAAGGTGTATCCTACACACTGCGCCACTAAGTGAAATCACCTCAATTAACATAGGTACTGTGATTTCAAAGTAAGGTAAGTACTAAACACTAAGCAGTCAATAATTACTTAATAATATTACACCTCTTAATAGTGGGATCAGTAAAATATAATACTAGTTTTACACTATTATATTCATATTATTTCTTTAATATACAATTATAATTTAGTTAACTCTACAACTTATTATACACCAATCACTCTTTCATACCCCACTACCACAGTCACCTACACATTCACTCATAAAAGCAAAAGACAATTATGGGTCGCTAGAGGAGCTGCATTGTATGGGTTAAATGATCTTTACTTCCGCTGTAAAAAGTCCTGCTAGGACTCACTAATAGTTATTAGTCCTAGTACCACGACACCAGTCAAAAGATTAACCAGGCAAACCATGTTCAAACGTCACACTCTTGATACAGGCAGGCCCCTCACACATTCCCTCCACCAGTAGTGACACAGGTAGGCCCCTCACACAGGCCCTCAACCAGTGGTGATACAGGTAGGCCCTTCACACAGGCCCTCCAACCAGTGGTGATACAGGTAGGCCCTTCTTCACACAGGGCCCCAACCAGTGGTGATACAGGTAGGCCCTTCTTCACACAGGCCCCCAACCAGTGGTGATACAGGTAGGCCCTTCACACAGGCCCTACAACCATTGGTGATACAGGTAGGCCCTTCTTCACACAGGCCCTCAACCAGTGGTGATACAGGTAGGCCCCTCACACAGGCCCTCAACCAGTGGTGATACAGGTAGGCCCTTCACACAGGCCCTCCAACCAGTGGTGATACAGGTAGGCCCTTCTTCACACAGGCCCCCAACCAGTGGTGATACAGGTAGGCCCTTCTTCACACAGGCCCCCAACCAGTGGTGATACAGGTAGGCCCTTCACACAGGCCCTACAACCAGTGGTGATACAGGTAGGCCCTTCTTCACACAGGCCCTCAACCAGTGGTGATACAGGTAGGCCCCTCACACAGGCCCTCCACCAGTAGTGACACAGGTAGGCCCTTCACACAGGCCCTCAACCAGTGGTGATACAGGTAGGCCCTTCACACAGGCTCTCCAACCAGTGGTGATACAGGTAGGCCCTGCACACAGGCCCTCCAACCAGTGGTGATACAGGTAGGCCCTTCTTCACACAGGCCCCCAACCAGTGGTGATACAGGTAGGCCCTTCTTCACACAGGCCCTACAACCAGTGGTGATACAGGTAGGCCCTTCACACAAGCCCCCAACCAGTGGTGATACAGGTAGGCCCTTCACACAGGCCCTACAACCAGTGGTGATACAAGTAGGCCCTTCACACAGGCCCCCAACCAGTGGTGATACAGGTAGGCCCTTCACACAGGCCCTACAACCAGTGGTGATACAGGTAGGCCCTTCTTCACACAGGCCCCCAACCAGTGGTGATACAGGTAGGCCCTTCACACAGGCCCCCAACCAGTGGTGATACAGGTAGGCCCTTCACACAGGCCCTACAACCAGTGGTGATACAGGTAGGCCCTTCACACAGGCCCCCAACCAGTGGTGATACAGGTAGGCCCTTCACACAGGCCCTACAACCAGTGGTGATACAGGTAGGCCCTTCACACAAGCCCCCAACCAGTGGTGATACAGGTAGGCCCTTCACACAAGCCCCCAACCAGTGGTGATACAGGTAGGCCCTTCACACAGGCCCTCCATCACAACCACCATATCACCAGGCTACCATGATGTCACCACTCGAGTCGTCAGCCAATAAGGGCGGTGAAGATTACTCCACTCGCTGGGTAGTCGGGAGTATCCAAGAAGTGCAAAATATCGTGAACTAGCTGTCTTATACAATTTAAAATGTAAAACATGCAAACTAAACAAACCAAAATTGGGACAAGGACAATATAAAGTCAAATTAAATAATCAAAATCGCTATGTGGAAACCACGCTTACTAAAATTAAAATTAAATAAAAGAACACAATCCACCACATAGGGTGTACATTACTACATGAACAAGTTAATCTGTTTCCCAAGCAAACTAATCGCACATATAACTACGCACTATCGTCACGTTAAAGGAAGTAGTCAAGTTTGGGAAGTCCGGGACGTTCTGGCAAATTTTACTAAACTCTGCATGAATAAAGAAACTAAATGTTAAATGTCAAAATATTATTTAAAATCAAATTTGCAACATGACAAGACATTAACAATAGTACAAAATAAAAATATTGATAAGATATCTATACTATTACAAAATAATATATAAAATACAGTACAGCACTCACTAACGATAGTGCTATCGGGTAGGTACCTGTAAGCAAAGCATGCCTCAAGTGACCCCTATCAATAACTACCCTACAAATAACCTACATTTATAGCACAAATAAACTAAGGAAATCGCAAAAGTAAGCAATTGATACTATCGACAATGAATACATATAATATAAAGACAAATAATTGCAAAATCTGAAGTAACACCAGATTTAAACAAAGAGTACTCTTTTAACAAGAACAATAAATTGAAAAAATCAATATTAATATTAATAGAAAAAGAAAAAGATAAACAATAAATACAGACAAAAAACAATAAATACAGACAAAAAGTAAGCAGAGGTTATACAAGAAACTTCAAGTTAAAAATGCTTGATTAAAATTATTGAGGTCAAATTTTAGAATACAGTCACAATAATTGACCCTAAAAAGATTAAATTTATGGAACAATTTACTTGCCTCCGGGACAAGGTGAGGCCCACCCAGCACACGGCAGCAACCACACACCGCCTACAGTAATGAAAGAAACGCTGTAGAGTAATAGTCTATAACAATTATCTAATAAAGCACTAGAAGTTCATAATAACTTCGCAAATTACAAACACCACTTTACTCCACGGTACTCTACTGTAAACTATAACACACACTAGGTAAAGGAGGAGCTGTGAACTCGCCGTGTGCTGTAGAGAGACTACCGAACAAGGGGTTCAAACAAAATTAAGAAAGTTAATATTAAGCTTCAACTATCTCATTATGGATAAAAAGATAATTCTTGAGCATAGTTCGAAGCACCAAACACTAGGAAGGGAAACTCCCTCTCGTGCTCACTTGTACCTCTCTCACACGTACCGAAGCTACGTAAAACAATGAACCCTCAACCAAAACACAGGCTCTCACTAACACCCATATATGGATTCATTCATCCGAATATATTCACACTTACTAAAGAATTACGAATCATAAATATCCGACATATATATATATATATATATATATATATATATATATATATATATATATATATACCGGTATATATATATACAGTATACTATATATATATATATATATATATATATATATATATATATATAACATTTTCTTACTCTCAGTCTAATGCAAACAAATCTTGGTTTACTTACGCTTGTTCTACTGCTGTCTGCAATAAGGAGGACGCATTCAAACGGTACCATTGCCTTTAAACTCAAGATTCTTGTGCTTAATGTGTTTCTGCCCGGAATCAAGCCAAATCTGTTCTTCAACGACTCAAAAACTCTTTCATCATTAACAACAATTCTGAACTTTCCAACAATAGCTCTTCCCAAGCTTTCTGGCATCTGCCAAGAACCTCTCTAACAATTTTACTTACTCGTCTTTCCCTCCTCTTTTCCACTCTAACGGCACTACCTTCAATTCTTCCTGTGACAAAGCTGAACACTTCGCTAAAAACTCCACCTTGGATGATTCCGGTAATATTCCTCCCTCTCCACTCCCCTCTCACTTACTTATGCCTAAGATCACAATCTCTTCTAAGGATGTACTTTCTGGCCTAATACTAGGAAGGAGTATAAACCGGATGATGTTCCTCCTGCTGTACTCAAAAACTGTTCTTCCATGCTGAATCCCTGCCTAGACAAACTCTACCATATCTGTCTTTCCTTCTTGCTGGAAGCTTGCTTTTATTCAACCAGTCCCAAACAAGGGAAAGATCATATATTACCTATCTTGCTAAAAACAGCTTCCCAAAAGTTAGGTGTGCTCAATCACCTCTGTGGGTTCTTTAACCCTGCACAGCTTCTTGCTCTGTATCAGGGCACAGTGCCCCCCTGGGCCTGTATTGAGTATTGTTCGCATGTTTTGGGAGGCTCCACCCATACCGCACTTCTCGAAAGAGTAGAGTCCAAAGCATTTTGTGTCATTAACTCACTTCTTACTAGTTCGCTACAATCACTTTGTACACACCGCAATGTTGCATCTCTTTCATTGTACAATCGCTATTACAACAATCAGTGTTCTTCAGAGCTCTTTCAGTGCACATCACCTCCCTTGTGGCGAGTGCGAGGCACCCACCTTTCAACACAGTCCCACTCCTATTCTGTCCAGCTCTCCAACTCTAGAATTGACAAATATTCTCAATCTTTCTTCTACTCAACAAGTGAACTCTGGAACTCTCTTCCTCAATCAATCTTTCCTTCATCCTATGACTTAAACTGCTTTAAACTTCGTGTGTCTAGGCATTTTGACCCCAACTTCCCTTGCATTCGGCCCTGTCACTCTTTCGGCTTTCAGGGAGACACTCATTACAGGCAACCGGCCTTTTGTTTCCTTCATACACATAGCAAAAAATAAAAATAAAAAAGTAACAAACTCTGATTGTGAATGTGATCCTAAACTTGATTGTTGTAGTGATTAGTAAGTTAAAACAATAACTTATCGGTGTTAGAAGACAACTTCTCAAAGAGAGTATGTGTATGTTGATTTTACGAGTGAAAAGGGATTTTGTAAAATAGAGAACAACAAATAGATGCAATTGTACTTTGCTCTTTATCTCGGAAGGATAATTTTTCCTGGGGCCTCTGGCAAGATTCTGGAATGGTTGTCAGGTTGCCTTGTTTTGGGGAAATTCCTCTGCTAGGCTGGCGGTGGTCTTGGCGAAGGAGCCTTCTGGACTAGCAAGTATGCTGGTGCAGTGTTCTGAGATAACAACACTGGTTTAACATACTGAGGTAGCTATACTGCTACAGTATCCTGAGGTAGCGATACTGGCTGAAGAACCTGAGGTAGCTATTCTCGAGAGACCTGAAGTAGCGACTCATTGTGGACTTCTTGAGGTAACAAAGAACCTAAATAATTATTTTGAAGTAACAATAGCCTTTCAACCAAAGATAGCCCTGGAGCTGGTACTCTGCTGAAGAGCCTCTCCATCCTGGCCTCTACCCTTTTCTGATGCGTCATGCTGGGTTATTGTTTCTGGGGAAAAGGAGTCACAGGTATCCTGAGGACGGTGTCTGACTTACGCCCTTCTGTCTCTGGGGGGTCAGGTAAAGGGTTAATTAGAGGTGTGGCAAGTAGAGGTAACTCAAATTTTCTCCTGGGCCTGTTGGAAGCGGAAACTGGTTCCTCTTGATCTCTTTGGTGTTGGTGGGCATGGGAGACTGCGTCACTCTTGTGGTGCTTCTCCTTCTTACTTCTTGGGGTGTTTGGGAGATGAGAGACGAGTAGTAGGGTGTCCGGTAAAGTTGTAATGAATGGTAGAGGTGGTGGAAGTGGTGGTCTGATGGTGTAGGCTGTCAACAGTGGCAATAAACGAGATGCGGCATGGTGTCATTTAGTCTGGCATAACAACTTCCTCGCTTATATGGAAGTCACTTCCTCCTGCCTTCAGGTTGTACTTCTTATTGTCAATAGTTGTACAGTATGGCATCAGATGTTGAAGTAGCTGGTATCACCTTTTCGTGGCGTCAGTAGGTTCGAACGATGATGAGCTCCGTAGGGTGTGACTAAATTTACAGGCGATTTAGTAGTTGCTGTGGGTGATATAAGCATTGCTAGGTCCTTCAGCTCAGTGCCAGAAGACATACCACACATAGATTATCTTGTTGGTGGTGAATGGAGTCAGGATGGAGATGCGGCTTGGTATGACAGGTAGAGGTGTGACTGCTGCGATGATCGTTGGAGGAATGGTAACCTTTGCTTTAAGGCTGGGGGTCACATAAAGTGATGCGGTATGCAATGGTACAATGCGCTAATCCTAAGCAGGTGATGAGGGTGGAAGGGCGTCCTGATCTGGTGATAGTTGTGTAATTCGGGTAGGGTTCTGTGGGGGAGAAAGGCAAGAGGCTGAAGGAGTGGTTGGGGAAGTTGGTGTGGGTGGGGGTTGAAGTGGTGGTGTTGGTTGCGGGGAGGAAATTAAATTTTAAATGGGTGGAGGAGGTTCAGAGAGGGTTTTTGGTGAGGTTTAAGGGGGAATGAGACACCTTGGAGAGGGGGGAAGGGGGTCCTGGGGTCATAAATATAACATGTTACAAAACCAGCCTCAAAATGTTCTTACACCATTGTGGAATAATACCCGACCAGTATTTCACCGGGCCACGCACATTTAAATGCCAGGGCGGGAGTTAAAGGGACGAAGTTCATAAGTATGTGGAGGGGAGCATAATTGCCGGAAATTACCTTCATTCCATGCTCTTTTTTATGCATAAGCAAGAGGCAGAGCATAATAAAATTATGTATCTGTGAAGGTACTGTGATAGAGCTTTCCAATGACACCTGAATCATTCCTGTACAACATCTGGTTAGCTTGCAACAATCTTGCAAACGAAGGCCAAAATTGGTAAAAATTACCCATTTTTGCTATGTGTGACGCTGCACATGAGTGACTGAGCACTATCTCAGAGCTCAGTGTGTACCCGCCGCCTGTCGCCGGTGGTTGGAGCCCCTCTGCGCTCCCTGCAACAGCTGGCTTCTCTCTCAGGGCTCATAATAGCCTCAAAATGGCGCCCGTCATATGGGCACAGTATAGAAGGGGTTAAAAGGCCACATCTCTGTTCAATAAATTTGATCTTTTTTATGATCGCAGAAAATCGAAAGTCAATCAGATTTACTTGGAATTACCAGGGAATATTGTTTTTAATAGGAGTTAGTGACCTATGTAATAATATTGTTGAAAATGTGAAGGAGTTAAGTGTAATAGGGGAAAAAAACACCAACAAAACAGGTTTTTCATTAGGTCAGGCAAATGTGAGGTAATACCATGGCGACATTCCATGATGTATGGGAAATTATACAAAACCTTTTCATGGTAAAGATATCAAATGACTATTCACAGCCAAAAAATGAAAACAATTGGTAAAATATTAATGCCGTTATAAAATGTACAGAGTCGTTATACATATAGGTATACATATGAATATATACTGTATATATATATATATTTTTTTTTTGTCTTCTATATTCCAACTACTCCCTCTTGGGCATAGGCTGAGAGCCTGTACATTCAACCGTTCTATATTGAACGGTGAAGCCCGTGAGGTCTCGTTCCAGTCTATGGGGTGAGACATGTGAAGCACTTTTTAGCTGCAACCAGCCCCTGACATCTTGCCTTTGCAGGAAGCATGGGGCTTAGTTGCTCACTCACGGCTCAAAGCAGCCCCATCTCTGAAGATGCCTCGCTCCAGTGCTTCACTCTCTCATCTCATAGACTCGGACCCTCACTCTCAGAACGCCACCTATTGAGCGCTAGGGATTGTCCCCCTGCATCATATTTTGAATATGGGAATATTCATACAGTGCTATTTAATCAGGGAACAATGAGGGTATTTATTTGGCGTTTCGGTGGGCTTTGTGGTAATGCACTGATACTAAGTACAGCATAAATTCCATCCCAATAATATCTTCCCATTGAAATATTGGGATTCGAACCCGGGTCTGTTGGATTACCGGTCCAGTGGCAAGACCACTCCACCACACCTCTCCCTTATGTATACATATACGTATACTTTATATAAATCGTTCTTCTTCACACACAATGTAGGTAACATAGATGCCTATTCAACTGCAAATATTGAAGTCTTAACTCCAAATAGTTTAGATATGTTCGGCAAGTGTTTCATTCCCCATTAATATGGTTTTGAGGTTGAGAAAGAGTTAGTTTGTTCGGTTACTCGGCGGAAATGTAGGTTTCTGTGTATTCTGGCTTCTCTGTGATAATTGACAATGACTTGGAACAAGTTTAGAAGGCGAATGATGGTGAATGAGCCTAAAAATATTGGTCGGAGTTTGTTTTTAAGGGGGAGATTGGCAACAACTACCTTTTTGCCTAACTTGAATGGGATAGTGCTCTCATACAACCTGTTCCAAAGGAAGGTGACCACTCTCAACCTTCCAACTATCGTCCAATTGCTCCCATGTCTTGCATCTCTGTGACGTTAACCACTCCGTTAGAACCGCATGGCTTGTCCTACAGTGACTCGCTAGGATCGCCAGGGCAGTGGATGTGGCTACAGTTGGTGTATTGTTGTGTGCTTTATTTCATATGAAAGCTCGTGTCATGGGCAGTCCAGAAATGCTCTTTGTTTTCACCCATGTCAAGGCTTTATATATTTAATTGCAAAGTATATGTTTTATCATTAAGTAGTAATGATAGGATTTGAGAGAGAGAGAGAGAGAGAGAGAGAGTAGAACAGAGTGTGGGGAGGCGCGCAGTGTGTTTTGCTATACTCGATGACGTCATAGCTGGCTGGTCTCTTGGGATTGGTTGGGGGAGTTTTTTACCATGCTTGGTGACGTCATGTTTGGCTAGCTTCTTTAGCATTGGCTAGAGGACTTGTTACCACTTTTCCTACGCGGTTCGAACTAGTGCTAGTATATATACAACTTTCTTGCCACTCTCTCCCTCAGGTCTGGTTTCTAGAATGCATCCCTCTTATCCCTTTGATATCTGTCCCTCTCTCTGCACCTGAGAATCTTTTCCTCTGCCTATCTCTCTCATTTTCCATATCTTTCACCACCTTTTATTAATATTATACCCCCTCTGGTTAACTCTGCATAATCAGCTTCATGCTGGCCAGTTGTATTGTGCGTTAAGGTCTTATATAACCCATGTATGTTAGTTGTTAAGATACGTTGATCACGAAACATTGGTTGGCATTCATATTGTTCAGTACCGCTTCCTATAATTATTAGTGTTCTGCTAGATTAGATAATGCTAGACTAGGAGTCTGATACTATAAGGTATTGTTTCCGATGGGTGCTGGCTTTAGTTAAAAGCTGCACGACATACCTGAGAACTGGAGTTGATTGGGTAAATTCTAGTCTGTGTGCCATTGAGAGTAGAGCATGCACGAATGAGGGCTTTTTGCCTATACCATTCTGCACTGTTCTAGGCTCGGTTGCTTGTCTTTGAGGTACGCCAGGAGAACGCTTAATACTTCGGTATTAAGGTTTCTCAAGAGAGCTACCCTTCCCTATAACGTAATATTTGACGCACAGACTTGAGATTTGCACTAGGCTATGCGGCATGCCATGCGCACCAGTATCTCATATCATTAACTCTAGCTAGACTTTATCAGTCATAGTAGACATTAAGTATATTAAACCAATTACTCTTATTATGCATACCCGTTTATGATTACACAAGCATTTCGCAGCCTAGTTTGATGTATTGAGACACAAACGACTTAGGCTCTTTTTGTTGATAGGAATACTGCATTGTCGTGGCGATTATTATTATTGTTGTAGCGTTTAGGATATTCTTGGCTCCGACTGCATTATATATCCTGCCTTTTTGTGTGCATAGCCTGCACAAGCATTGTTCCGCTGCCTGCCTTTTTGGGTTCCATTTCCGATTCGAGCATCTTGATAGCATCTAACATTTAAAGAAGATTCCTTGTTGGTGTTGAAGGACTTTAGTGCACTTTCTTTCATGCAGGAGTGCCTGACATTTATTGATTAAAGTAACGTAAGCTGTAACGTCTCTTACCACCATACTTTGCATACCATAACCAAGCACCTTCGGTTATAGGTAGTAATAGGCTGTTTTCACATAACATTAAGCCTAGAGTAGACGCACATTTATTGAGAGTTTGATAACCTATTATTGCATAATATAGAACTCTGGAGAGTATTTGTGTTCTTTGTTCACTGGGAATATACATCAGAGGTTGGATCTAGCACTTTCCGTTGTAGCATTTATGCCATTACTAGTCCAATGAATAAGAACCCTGATATATTTAAACCTCAGTCGTAACAAATGGCGACCTTACCTAGGATTTGGTGAACCTACATTTATTAGCAGGGAACATTTGTTGTTTTGGGGAATATTTTGCGAGGATCAGCACGAATATTTTTTTTTTTGCAACATAGTATAGCCCTTGAGTATTTCCGAGAATTTGTGTGTGTATATTGAGGTATAAGAGTTTGGGGTGCTTCTTTTCTGAATATTGAGGTGGGAAATTTTTGTGAGCATCATGTCTTATACCGGATCAGAGGAGAATGGAGACACAGTACGTAATGTCGAAACTGAGGAACAGCAGTATGATGAAAGGGTTAATCAGGTGAACTGTCAGGAGGATGCTAGAATATTTTTGCAATGGACTGTTACTGCCGAGCGATTGGAGGGTATGGATCGGTACGGTCTTCAATGCCTGGCCACAGCTATCGGTCATGCGGGTACTAGCAGCATGACCAGGGATAACTTGATAACGTGTGTACTGGGCAGGGTGACTGGTGAGCGAGATGGGTTGAGTGCTCAGAGCCCTTCGGCCATGCTTCCCCTACACTCGACTCCCAGCCATCCCAGTAGTTTGCCGACCCCGGGTACGCTTCCACAGTTGGGTGGTGACTGGCAGGGTGGGTTGCCCCTGGGGGGACCACCGGTAATTTCAAACATTGTAGCACCTTCACCTCCTCAAGGGTTATCTCCAGAATTATTGCTTCAGCTCGAATTAGCTAAGCTTCAGCATCAGCAGCAAATAAAATTAGCTAAGATCGAAGAGAGAAAGGCTAGCAGGGTATCTGAGGTTCAGCTTCAGCAGCAAATAGAATTAGCCAAGATAGAAGAGAGAAAAACTATCAGTCAGCAGCACATAGAGCTAGCAAAAATCCAAGCTGATTTAGAGTCGACTAGGTACTGTGCCGACATGGACGTAGAGAAGTCGCGAGTAGAGACAACGGGACAGCGACTTGGTGCTGGTAACCGTGGTAATGATCAATCTCTCTCGCACTTATTGAAACTGGTTCCGGTGTTTGATGAGAGTGGGGTAACAGAATTTTTCGCACGCTTTGAGAAGAAGTGCCAGGAACACCAGTGGCCAGAGAATAAATGGGCAGCACTTGTATCCTCTAGATTAATAGGCAAGGGTCTTAAAGCCTACGATGCGTTACCTTTGGAGTCATGTATTGTGTATGAGGATCTCAAGGAGGCTGTCCTGAGGGCTTACGAACTGCAACCAGAAACGTACCGTTTGAAGTTCCGGGGTGTAACTAAGGGAAGAGATAGCACCTTTTTGGAACACGCCCGGGACTTGTCCGATGCTATGGGAAACTGGCTCCGATCTGAGAAGGTAACAACGTTTGATGGAGTTAAGCAGTTGATGATGTTGGAGCAGTTCTTTAAGAGCACGGGCGGTGATCTAACTTTGAACTTAAAGGAGAAAAACCCAAGAACTCTAGTAGAAGCAGCAGAAATGGCTGATCTACGGCTGTCGTTGATTCGGGGTTGCGGGTCCTCACAGAAGTATGATGCAAGTGCTAAGGACCATTATCCTCCCCCTCCCCGTAGCAATGACACATTTAAACAAAAGAGCAATGAAACTAAAACTGAATCCAAACTTAACACCACGCCGTATAAGAAAAGTCAGGGGCCTTTTACATCACAGTTTTAGCCAAAACCAAAATTTATGTGTTTTAGGTGCCACAAGGAGGGTCATAAAGCAAATGAGTGCCCTAGTCGACCTCCTCCGGCATCCATGTCTTTTGCTCACGGCATTGGAGTGTTCAAGAGGACATCGGAGTTTGTTAGAGGCAATTCTTCCGAGGTAAATACACTGCCAGTGCAGAAGGATCCGGAAGGCTTATTCCCTGTCCGTGATGCCTTTAGTGACCACAGGGGACTCGGTTGTGTGGAGTGGGGGGGTAGAAGACATGAGGTGAGAATTTTGCGTGACACTGGGGCATCGCAAACATTGTTGAGGAATTTCACTGGTAAACCTGTAAATACGGCGCGGGTGGTTGTGGTTCAGGGGGTTAATGCAACAAGGTCATACCCGCTTGTAAGAATGAAGATGGAAGTTGATGGTGTGACTCGTGACCTGGATGTAGGAATTGTGGAGAAGTTACCTGTTGGGGGCGTCGACCTCCTTCTCGGCAACGACTTTGCGGGGCCTACTTCTGAGGCTCCACCCTTAGTCGTTGCCGAGAAGCCGGCCGACGTGAGTAAGGAGAAGCAGGAGTGGGTTGAGAAGTGTCAGGTGCAACCTATGGCGTGTGTTGTCACCAGATCTCTTGCGTCCAGGGAGTCAAATTCTGGTCAACAGTCTTTAGACAAGCGGAGGAAAGGTACCGAGAAGGGGTTGAAAGTTGATGCGGTTGAGAGTTTAGTATCAACGGACATTCTCGGGGACTCATTATTAGGACCAATTTTCGAGTCTGGAGAAGACCCATTAACTGTTACTAAGAAGGCAGAGGATGGGCTTAAAAAGACGAAGAGACAGCAACGATACACAGAGAGAGAGCAACGGGAGGCTAAATTCAGTGTAGGAGGGGGGCATGAGTTGTTTCGCAAACACTTAGATAAGCTTGCTCCTTCGGACATTCGTAAATTGCAATTAGAAGACCCGGAGGTTCTTGAATGTGGTACCGGTGCTGTCGAGTTGGAGGAGGACAGTGATGCACAGTCGGGAGATTTTGTTTTCATAGATGGCATACTGTACCAGCGATTCCAAGATCCGCAGAGGAATTGGGAGGGGGGGTCAGGAGAGGTAGACCAGCTGGTCGTGCCAAGGGTTTGCAGGGAAAGCCTACTTAGGTTGGCCCATGATGTACCACTGGCGGGACATCTGGGTGTCCGTAAGACGGTTGCAGCCTTGGGGAAATTATTTTGGTGGCCTGGTCTGAGAGCACAAGTTGTGTCATGGGTGGCAATGTGTGATATGTGTCAGAAGGTTGGCAAACCAAATCAGATCATTCCTAAGGCGCCGTTACACCCCATTCCTGTCAGTGGGCCTCCCTTTAGTAAGGTTATAGTGGATATGGTTGGCCCACTTCCCCCTACAAGTGCCGGAAACAAGTTTCTCTTGACCATCATGGATGTAGCAACAAGGTACCCTGACGCATACCCTATGAGAAATGGGTCAGCGAAGATGGTGGTCCGAAACTTGCTAGTGTATTTTTCCCGGTATGGTTACCCGCAGGAGATTCAGTCAGACCAAGGATCCAACTTCACTTCTAACCTCTTTGTTCAAACTATGCAGCAGCATGGGATTGTTACGGTTGTGTCATCTGCGTATCATCCGGAGAGCCAGGGTGTGTTAGAGCGATGGCACTCAACCTTAAAATCTATGCTTCGTTGTTATTGCTTTAAGAATGGGAAAGATTGGGATCTTGGCCTGCCATATGTTTTGTTTGCTGCACGGGAGGTACCTGGGGAAAGTTTGGGATTCAGCCCTAATGAGCTCGTCTTTGGACACCGTGTCAGAGGGCCTCTCCATATGGTTAAAGAAATATGGGAGGGCGCAGAAAAACCTTGTTCTATGCTCAAGTATGTCCTCGACAGTCGAGAACGGATGTTGCGCAGTCTGGAGTTGGCTGGCCGTAATTTGTCCTCATGAAGGACAGGTACGACCTCAAGGTTAAACTCAGGGAGTTTCACGTGGGTCAGGAGGTGTTGATTCTACTGCCCCTTGTAGGTCACCCCTTATCCGCGATGTACACTGGTCCTTATAGGGTGGTTGAGAAGCTATCGGACCTGGATTACTTGGTAGCCACTCCAGACAGACGTAAGCGCAATCAGTTATGTCACGTTAATCTTATGAAGGAGTATGTGAGGCACCCCCCTGAGCCTCTCACTGTGCCTGTGATGACGTTTAGCAGTCAAGGTGGAGAAGGAGAACGGGACAGTCAAGCTCAGGAGGAGGATAACTGGGATCATCATGTCTCTGCGAACCAGTGGGCGGGGAACACGAACCAGGCGGCTCAGGAAGCGTTGCAACACTTACCTGAGCATCAGCGTGTGGCTGTGGAGCGCCTGTTCGGTTCATACCCCTCTGTTTTCTCGGAGCACCCAGGCCTCACTACCCTAGAGGTGCACGACGTGGACGTAGGAGACCACCCCCCTATCAAGTCAGTTCCCTATAGGGTGCCCCCTATTAAACTGCCGGCCCTCCGAGCGGAGTTGGAGTATATGTTAACAAGGGGGCTGATTGAGAAGGGGGTGGTGAAGTGGACATCTCCGTCACGCTGCAACCAAAACCGGATGGTAAGGTGCGATTCTGCGTAGACTACAGACGGTTAAACGGTTTGACGCCCACCAACCCATACCCTCTTCCTCGGGTCGACGACTGTGTGGACAAGATAGGCAATGCAAAGTACCTAACCAAGGTGGACTTGGTTAAGGGATACTGGCAGGTGCCCTTGTCCGAACGAGCGAAAGAGGTATGTGGTTTTGTGGTGGATGGTGCTACATACCGCTGTAACGTGATGCCTTATGGCCTAAAGAACGCACCCGCTACCTTTCAGAGTTTGATGAATGATATAACGGCAGACATTCCTAATTGCACAGTATACCTCGACGATGTTATTATCTATGACAACAGCTTTAAGAGTCATTGTGAGCACGTAGAACTCCTGTTCTTAGTGAGGCTGGCTTGGTGGTCAACCTGGCAAAGTGTGATTTCGTGCGGGCGTCCGTGCAGTATCTTGGGTTCATGGTGGGGTTGGGTCAGGTGTGCCCCCCACAGAACAAGATAGCTGCGATTGATCACTTTCCCCGGCCGGCCACCAAGAAGCAGATCATGAGGTTCTTAGGTATGATCGGATACTACAGATGCTTCATTAAGGGGTACTCTACCGTGCTAGCACCTCTGACAGGTCTTTTAGCGAAGGATAAGAAATTTAAATGGGCGCCTGAGTGTGAGAAGGCGTTTAGCGTAGTAAAACACCTGTTGTGCAATCACCCGATCCTCAGGGCCCCTGACTTTAGCCTACCTTTCCAACTAGCAACGGATGCTAGTGGTGTGGGGGCTGGTGCCGTCCTTATGCAAAAGTACGATGATGGCTGGAACATCCTGTTAGTTTCTACTCGAAGAAGTTCAATTCAGCCCAAAAGAACTACTCTGTTGTCGAGAAAGAGCTGCTGGCAATTGTACTTGCACTGAGACATTTCGAGGTCTATGTTCCAGCCTATGGTCCAGTCATTGTAATTTACACAGATCATCACCCTCTCAAGTTTTTTAACCAGTTTCACAATCGGAATATGAGGCTGACCAGGTGGTCGCTAATGTTACAGGAATATAACCTGGACATACGCCATTTTGCCGGTTGTGACAACGTGATTGCAGATTGTCTTTCGAGGGTAGATGATCCTGGGTAGATTGACACACGGGTAGCCTCCTGCTTTAGTTTGAATAGTATTTTGCGCTTGGTGCTTGTTGGCTCGCGGTTGTAGCCCAGCATAATGGGTCGTAAAGCAGGAGTTGAGCGTTTGGTATAGAAGAAAAAACTAGGCTTGCCCCTATAGTGCAGCCGAAATAAACAAATTTAAAACATAAAAATCAAATAAAAACTTTCTTTGATAGTTGAATTTTTTCAGTATGTTATAGCAGTAATTCTGAGTTGCACTCCTCTCAGAATGCTGGGCTAGAGAAGCTCGCTCTTGAGGAGCATAACTACATATGATTTAACCTATTGTGTTGGGGAGGGTTATAATTTTGTAAAATGTTTTGTTGAAAACTGTGCCAGATATTTTACTGCCGCTGGGTGATGGGAAGTAGAGATATAGCATGGGTTCTAACAATCAGATTTTTGTGAGCCTTGGGCCTCTGAGAAAAATCTTGGGGGGGGGTGTGACGTTAACCACTCCGTTAGAACCGCATGGCTTGTCCTACAGTGACTCGCTAGGATCGCCAGGGTAGTGGATGTGGCTACAGTTGGTGTATTGTTGTGTGCTTTATTTCATATGAAAGCTCGTGTCATGGGCAGTCCAGAAAGGCTCTTTGTTTTCACCCATGTCAAGGCTTTATATATTTAATTGCAAAGTATATGTTTTATCATTAAGTAGTAATAGTAGGATTTGAGAGAGAGAGAGAGAGAGAGAGAGAGAGAGAGAGAGAGAGAGAGAGAGAGAGAGAGTAGAACAGAGTGTGGGGAGGAGCGCAGTGTTTTTTGCTATACTCGATGACGTCATAGCTGGCTGGTCTCTTGGGATTGGTTGGGGAGTTTTTTACCATGCTTGGTGATGTCATGTTTGGCTAGCTTCTTTAGCATTGGCTAGAGGACTTGTTACCGCTTTTCCTACGCGGTTCGAACTAGTGCTAGTATATATACAACTTTCTTGCCACTCTCTCCCTCAGATCTGGTTTCTAGAACGGATCCCTCTTATCCCTTTGATATCTGTTCCACTGCCTATCTCTCTCATTTTCCATATCTTTCACCACCTTTTATTAATATTATACCCCCTCTGGTTAACTCTGCATAATCAGCTTCATGCTGGCCAGTTGTATTGTGCGTTAAGGTCTTATATAACCCATGTATGTTAGTTGTTAAGATAAGTTGATCACGAAGCATTGGTTGGCATTCATATTGTTCAGTACAGCTTCCTATAATTATTAGTGTTCTGCTAGATTAGATAATGCTAGACTAGGAGTCTGATACTATAAGGTATTGTTTCCGATGAGCTTTAGTTAAAAGCTGCACGACATATCTGAGAACTGGAGTTGATTGGGTAAATTCTAGTCTGTGTGCCATTGAGAGTAGAGCATGCACAAATGAGGGCTTTTTGCCTATACCATTCTGCACTGTTCTAGGCTCGGTTGCTTGTCTTTGAGGTACGCCAGGAGAACGCTTAATACTTCGGTATTAAGGTTTCTCAAGAGAGCTACCCTTCCCTATAATGTAATATTTGACACACAGACTTGAGATTTGCACTAGGCTATGCGGCATGCCATGCGCACCAGTATCTCGTATCATTGACTCTAGCTAGACTTTATCAGTCATAGTAGACATTAAGTATATTAAACCAATTACTCTTATTATGCATACCCGTTTATGATTACACAAACATTTTGCAGCCTAGTTTGATGTATTGAGACACAAACGACTTAGGCTCTTTTTGTTGATAGGAATACTGCATTGTCGTGGCGATTATTATTATTGTTGTAGCGTTTAGGATATTCTTGGCTCCGACTGCATTATATATCCTGCCTTTTTGTGTGCATAGCCTGCACAAGCATTGTTCCGCTGCCTGCCTTTTTGGGTTCCATTTCCGATTCGAGCATCTTGATAGCATCTAACATTTAAAGAAGATTCCTTGTTGGTGTTGAAGGACTTTAGTGCACTTTCTTTCATGCAGGAGTGCCTGACATTTATTGATTAAAGTAACGTAAGCTGTAACGTCTCTTACCACCTTACTTTGCATACCATAACCAAGCACCTTCGGTTATAGGTAGTAATAGGCTGTTTTCACATAACATTAAGCCTAGAGTAGACGCACATTTATTGAGTTTGATAACCTATTATT
Organism: Lithodes maja; assembly: GCA_037953745.1. Lineage (NCBI taxonomy): Eukaryota > Metazoa > Arthropoda > Malacostraca > Decapoda > Lithodidae > Lithodes > Lithodes maja. Next base: position 21,377 of record JBAKBP010000968.1, on the reverse strand, counting down.
GCATATAGAACTCTGGAGAGTATTTGTGTTCTTTGTTCACTGGGAATATACATCAGAGGTTGGATCTAGCGCTTTCCGTTGTAGCATTTATGCCATTACTAGCCCAATGAATAAGAACCCTGATATATTTAAACCTCAGTCGTAACATCTCTAAAGTTTTTGAAACTGTGTTTACCTCAACGTTTCTTAAGCATCCCATAACCTGCTCTCAGACGCCAGTATGGCTTCCTTAACCCGTGTAACGCGATAGGCCTCACGGAAGGCTTACTATAGGGAACGCGATAGGCCTCACAGAAGCAAGACCATAAAAAAAGCCTTCCAAAAATCCCAGGGGCTATCAAAACAAAGGAATTTGTCTCTAGGTGAGATAATTCCCCTCTAGTACTCATCCATGTGTTTCTCACACACACCCCCCCCTTCCCCTCCTTCCTGACCTTATTCCCCCCTCCCCCCCCTCCTCAATTATCACCTATTTTTCATCTTATTTTCATAATTTATCGGTTATTTTTCTCTCCCGCGATAATGTATCACAAGTGGGTTGCATAAAAGATTGTTATATAACACCCAGACACCGCCCGCTCGCCTCACTTACCTCACAGACAGCGAGAGGGGAGGGTTGCCTGTTGCTCACTCTCGCCTGAGCTTATAACCGGGTGGCCAATATATAAGTTTTCACCACCCAAATGCTTTTCCAACTTATTTTAGCACTCTTGAAAGTTCATAATTATATACACCATAATATATTATATGCAAAATAAAAGCATATTAAAAACAAGTAATGCTCTACAGTATATGGCAAATATAACAAATTCTGTCAGAATCCAAGGCTAGAAATTCACAAATAAGTACTCTTGCCCCGAGGGCATTTTCGCGTTTAATGGGTTAAGGGCCGCTCTACTGGTGATCTTCTTTCTTATCTAACTAACTCATGGTCATCTTCAATTTGGGACTTCGGTGAGATTTGTTCTGTTGCGCTAGACTTATCGAAGGCATTCGATAGAGTCTGGCACAAATCCCTCATTTCCAAACTACCCTCCTATGGATTCTACCCCTCCATCTGTGCCTTTGTATCTAATTTCCTTTCTGGCCATTCCATAGCTGCGGTTGTGGACGGCCATCGTTCACTTCCTCAACCTATCAACTTCGGTATTCCTCTGAGTTCTGTCCTATCTCCAATGATCTTCCTATTATTCATTAACAACCTTCTTAACTGCACCTCCAGTCCCATTCACTCATATGCTGACGGCTCTACATTACACTATTCAACTAGCCTCCCTCAAAACCATTCACAGCAGGAACTCCAAAACTCACATAATGAGGCCATAAAACACCTATCTTCTGATCTCTCTACTATCTCTAACTGGGGCAGAGAAAACCTGGTTACTTTCAATGCTGCCAAAACTCAATTTTTCTATCTGTCTACTCGTCACCCCCTTCCAGAAAACTATCACCTACTCTTCAACAACATACAAATTAACCTTCATCTTCTCTTAGTATTCTTGGTGTCTCTTTTTCTTCTGATCTCTCTTAGAAAGATCATATTACCACTCTTGCTAAAACAGCTTCCCAGAAGCAGGGTGTACTCAACCGCCTCCGGGGGTTCTTTACCCCTGCGCAGCTTTTTGCTCTGTACAGGGGCACAGTGCGTCCATGTACGTCGATTTTCAAAAAAGGTGATAAATCAATAGCATCCAATTACCGTCCCATTAGTCTCACTTCAATCATAGGAAAGCTACTAGAGTCAATTATTGCTAGGAAAATGAGAAACCACTTAGAAACATTTAACTTAATCAATTCTTCTCAGCATGGATTCACTCAGGGACGTTCTTGCCTTACTAATTTGCTTAGTTTTTTCTCAGAGGTATATGAAGCAGTAGATAATGACAAGGCATACGATGTTATATATTTAGATTTCAGTAAAGCTTTCGACAGAGTCCCTCATGAGAGATTGATGAGAAAGGTTGAGGCACATGGAATAGGTGGGGCGTTGTTGGGATGGATTAGGTCATGGCTAATTGGTAGGAAACAGAGAGTCAGCATAAATGGTACCAAGTCAGAGTGGGGAGCAGTCAAAAGTGGTGTCCCCCAGGGATCGGTATTAGGTCCCCTGTTGTTTCTTATATACATAAATGATCTAGATTTAGGTATAACTAGTAGGATAAGTAAATTCGCAGACGATACTAAAATGGGGAGATCAATTGATTCAGATAGCGATATAGAGTGCCTCCAAAGGGATCTAGATACCTTACATGAATGGTCAGTAAATTGGCAGATGAAGTTTAACATTGACAAATGCAAGGTATTAAAGATAGGGAAGATGCAAACAAATGTTAAATATAAACTAGCTAATTTAGAATTAGAAAATTCAGACTGCGAGAAAGATCTAGGTGTGTTTGTTAGCAATGATTTGAAGCCTAGAAAACAGTGTATAGGCGTTCGTAATAAGGCAAACAGGATTCTCTGGTTCATCTCTAGGAGTGTGAGTAACAGAACTGCTGATGTTATCTTAAAACTTTACTTGTCATTAGTGAGACCCCATAATTATGGATTATGCTGTCCAATTTTGGTATCCTTATTACAGAATGGACATAGATTCATTGGAGAGAGTACAGCGTAGAATGACAAAAATGATCCATAATATTAGAAATCTTCCATATGAAGAAAGGTTGAAGAAATTAGGTTTACATTCGTTAGAGAGACGCAGAGTTAGAGGGGATATGATAGAGGTGTTCAAGTGGGTTAGTGGGATTAACAAAGGGGACATGACAAATGTACTAAAGCTCAGTGATAGCGAAAGAACTCGTACCAATGGTTTCAAATTAGATAAATTTCGTTTCAGAAAAGATATAGGCAAATATTGGTTTGGTAACAGAGTTGTAGATGGGTGGAATGGACTACCAAGTGCTATAGTGGGATCTAAAACTGTAGGGAGCTTTAAGATAAAATTGGATAAGCATATGGACGAGAAGGGTTGGGTGTGAAGGGGGATCAGCCGGGTTGGGCCATTCAGCGCTCTGCAGACCCCCATAATCCTGCGTTAATCCCTAACCGTTTTGGTAAGATGATCCTCAGGGTATTAGAGTGTTGAGCCTATAATTGAGCTTTGTAATTGATTTGGGGTTGTGTGGGACATGGATCTGCCTTGCTTAGGCCAATCGGCTTTCTGCAGACTCCCATTTTCTTATGTTCTTATGTTCTTATGTATTGAGTACTGTTCACACGTATGGAAGGATCCTCTCACACAGCACTTCTAGACAAAGTGGAAAGGAAGGCCTTCCATCTCATTAACTCGCGTCCACTCACCAATTCTCTGCAATTGCTCTCTCTCCGTGGCAATGTTGCATCTCTCTCACTATTCTACCGCTATTACAATGGTCAGTGTTCCTCAGAGCTCTCTCAGTGTATACCACCCCCTCTTCGTAGAGCATGTAGCACCCGTCTTGCAATACAATACCACCCCTACTCTGTGCAGCTCTCCAACCCCCCCCCCCCCGCCCCCCCCCAAAAAAAAATCAAAACAAAACAAATCAATTGTCTCTAAGCGATGCAGAATCTTAGTGAGTCCTCCTTTTCTATACCAAAGCTACCGGGGATGACCGAGGACTGGTGGGGGTCATTATGCCAGTGTCTAACATTTCATGTACACTTGGTCAAAGAAGTATCTGCACCCCTAAGCTGATCATCTGGTGTGTACAGCTCGGTAGGGTTGGCATGTGTGCTTGCAACTATAGACATGACACTAGGATATAGGTGCAAGCAGAGGTGCCAACCCTATCGAGCTGTAGACACCAGATGATCAGCGTAGGGGTGCAGATACTTTTTTGAGCAAGTGTATTATTTTGTTCTTTTTCTTTGACTCTCTGAACTGGGTTATTTCTTCTGGACGGTGACCGAAGGGGATGACTGGTGGTGTGGATGGGTGGATGAGGTGTTCTAAGATGGTGGTATGTCCAACGTCGTCGGCACTTAGAGCAAACACATCTTGAAAGGGGACAATTATTAATTTTTTGTTTTTTTCATTCACGTGTTTGGGGGTTTCTGGAAGCTGAGGGGTTGGGAAGGGATTTTGGTGGTTTTTGGATCTTGTCAAATGTCTCCAAATTGCCAATGATAAGGCACTTTGGCAAGATGATTGGTTGCTCGAAAACATTCGCGAGTTGAAGTCATAATAAAAAATATAAATGAGAAATGATTAGCTATTCTTTATCACGCCATAGTGTAGTTGATTAAAACATCGATTCTCGTCCTGACTGCCCGTGGTTCGAATTCTGGCTGAAAGTAAACTTAAAGTTAAATTATAAACCGGTATATATATATATATATATATATATATATATATATATATATATATAACCCTGGATAGGTATCGCGGGTGCATAAGTACAACCAAGCGTCTGTGCAAAAGGAATTATTTCGGTCCCCCCCCCCCCCCCCCCATCCCCTGGCCCATATCTGGGTGGGTCGGCCTGCTGGCAGTCAGTCGAAGCCAAGACATGGGAGGGGACACATATCTGCTCCCCTGCTCCCTCTCCCACAAGCTCAAACAAGACATCCTGGTTGCAAACCTGCAACACACATACCTCGTAATTTACATTCTATGTTGGTCGAAAAGTTGACAATTTGTGATATTGTGAATAGTGTATAAGTGATATATATCTGTGATTGATAGGCAACTCAGCCAGATAGCTAGCCAACGTGATGATGCCATTAGGCCTGGGCGGTGTTGCCATATCGTGTGTCTGGGAGGTGTTTCCTAAGTTTGTGTTTTTTCTTATCACTTTCAACATAGATCATAAGAAGTGGTCACTGGAGGAGGCTGCTAACTACTGTCTAATGGATGACAGTGAAGCCAGTGATGCAGAGGAGCCCACCAATGAGCCATATGAGCAAGATTCTGACCACAAGGTCGAGGAGTTGCAGGTGGAGTGTGACGTCATTCCCCCTCCCACTGGTGCCAGCCCACTCTCCATCTCACTACCCACACTACTGACTGCCACCTTCTACCTTCCCACCCCCCGACCTTCCATGGCACGTAGGAACATATGGGCGTCCCTAGAGCGACTTAGACACCCTAACTGTTTCTGAAAAGGCAGTTGATGACCCTGCCAGCCCTGCTGAAGGCCCCTCCACCACCCCTACCCTCCCCAGTAAGTCCCCCGTGGCCTCTGCAAGTGGGTCAGCCACCCAGTTGAGCCCCACAGAGCTCAAGAGTTGCAAGAGAAGGGGGCCTCTTCAACATGCTGTAGCTCATATACTCTGTTTTGAGGTCGGTAACACCTGTGCTAAGGACGGCAATGTCTGGCACAGAGACCCAAACCTAGCACTACTATCACTGAATAGGATCGAGATTTTTTTTCTTTTTTATGTGAGTGAGGGCGACAAAAGGCAGAACTGCCTGTAATGAGTGCCTCCCCCAGAGTTGAATGAGTGAGAGGGCCAAGATCAAGGGATGTTCAAGCCAAAATGCCTGGACACATGGAGTTCGAAGCAATTTAAGTCATATGATGAGGGAGACACTGATTCTGGGACAGAGTTCCAGAGCGAAGCTGTTGAATAGAAGAAAGATTGAGAATAATGTTGCACTCTTGGGTTGGCGAGTTGCACAGAGTAGGGGTGGAATTGTGTTCCGAGACGGGTGCTACGTGCTCCACGAAGAGGGAGATGTATACACTGAGAGAGCTCTTAGGAACACTGATTATTGTAATTTTGGTAGAATAGTAAGAATAAAAATTCCGGTGAGGAGAGAAAGACTGCAGTGAATTGGTAAGTGGACGTGAGTTAATGAGACGGCAGGCTTTCTTTTTTACTTTGTCTAGAAGTGCTGTGTGAGAGAATCCTCCCCACACGTGTAAACAGTACTCAATACATGGACGCACTGAGCCCCTGTAAAGAGCAAGAGGCGCAGGAGGCGATTGAGCACACCCAGCTTCTGGGAGGCTGTTTTAGCAAGAGTGGTAATATGATCTTTCCAAAAGAGATCAAAGGAAAAAGAGACACCGAGAATATTAAGAGAAATTGAAGGGTTCATTTGTATGTTGTTGAAAAGTAAGACATAGTTTCCTGGAAGGGGACGACAAGTAGACAGATGAAGAAATTGAGTTTTGAAAGCATTGAAAGCAACAAGGTTTTCTCTGCCATAACTAGAGATAATAGAGAGATCAGAAGATAGGTGCTTTATGGCCTCCTTTCGTGAGTCTTGGAGTTCCTGCTGTAAGTGATGTTTCATAAGGCTAGTTGAATAGTGTAATGTAGAGTCGTCAGCATATGAGTTTATGGGCTGGAGGTGCAGTTGAGAAAGTCATTAATGAATAATAGGAATAATAGGAAGAGTATTGGATAAAGGACAGAACCCTTAGGAACACCGGAGTTGATAGGTTGAGGAAGAGAACAGTGGCCATCCACAACCGAAGCTATGGAACAGCCAGAAAGGAAATTAGAAACATATGCACAGATTGAGGGATAGAAACCGAAGGAGGGTAGTTTGGAAATATGACGGATTTGTCGAAGGCTTTCGATACGTCTAGCACAATAGAAAAAGTTTCACCGAAGTCCCGAAAAGAGGATGACCAAGAGATAGTAAGATAAGAAAGAAGATCACCATTAGAGCGGCCTTTACGGAAACCATACTGGCGGTCTGAGAGTAAGTTATGGGAAGATAAATGAGAAATTGTGAAGTAAGAATAGTTTCAAAAACATTAGAGATGCAAAAACTGAGAGCAATTGGACGATAGTTGAGAACGTTCACCCTTCTTTAGGACAGGTTGAATGAGAGCGAACTTCCAGCAAGAAGGAAAGACAGAGACAGAAAAGTTTGCTTAGGCAGGGAGTCAGCACGGAAGCACAGTTTTTTAGTACAATAGGAGAAACACCATCCGGTCTGTACGCTTTCTTAGCATAAAGCCCAGAGAAGGTGGAAAGTACATCCTTAGAAGAGATGATGATGCTAAGCATAAGTAGGAGAGTGAATAGCACCGGAATCATCCAAAGTGGAGCTTTTAGCGATAGTGTTTACAAAGAGTTCAACTTTGTCAGAGGATGAAGTGATGGTAGTGCCGTCAGAGTGGAAAAAGAGGAGGGAATGACGAAGAAGAAAAATTGTTGGAGATTTTTTTTTGGCTAGATGCGAGAAGGCTTGGGAAGAGCTAGAGTTGGGTAGTTCAGTGCATATATTATTGATGAAAGAAAGAAAGGTGAGTCGAAGAACAGATTTGGCTTGATTCCGAGCAGAAACATAGGAAGTATGAGATTCTTGAGTTTGAAGGTGATGGTACTGTTTGCATGCTTCCTCCTTATTGCGGGCAGCAGTAGAATAACCGTGAGTAAATTAAGAATTGTTTACATTAGACTGAGAGAAAGAAAATGGAATGTATGCTTCAATGCCTGAGAGGATTACCTTGATAATGCGTTCAGCACTCTCCGAGGGCCCCCGGCCACAGAAGCAGAAGTCATTCAATGGAAAATCAAGGAAGTACTGCCACAGAGCCTCCCAGTCGACAGCGCCAAACTGCCATTAGCGCCGATAGCTGGGAAAATCGGGAGGCCAAACCGGAGAATAGGATAGGTGACAGAGATAAGTTTATGGTCGGAGGAGATCAAACGAGAGAAAAGATTTACTGTATAAGCAGAAGGGTTAGTGGTTAGAAATAAGTTAAGAATGTTGGCCCGATATCCGAAGCGATCCAGAATATGGGTGGGTTGCTGGAATAACTGCTCTAGGTCATATAGGATAGACAAAAATGTAGGCTTGTTCACCAGATTGGTCTGTGGAAAGAAAAGATGGATAGAATTTGTTCCACTTTAGAAGTGTTACGACTGAGGTTTAAATATATCAGGGCTCTTATTCATTGGACTAGTAATGGCATAAATGCTACAACGGAAAGCGCTAGATCCAACCTCTGATGTATATTCCCAGTGAACAAAGAACACAAATACTCTCCAGAGTTCTATATGCAATAATAGGTTATCAAACTCTCAATAAATGTGCGTCTACTCTAGGCTTAACACCTTATTAGCGGCCTAGGCGGTTTATTTATATGTACCGCCCAGCGGGGTGTTTTTAGCCAAAATAGGGCTGTTTACGTGATCATTTTCATGCCTAAATAAGACCCAGAACGTAAAACAAGTATCTATCCCTGAAAGGGCATAAACAGAGCTTTCGAATGACACCATAACGATCCTTTTATGATGGCTAGTTTTCTTGCAACAACCGTGCAACGCGAGTGCAAAAAGCATGTAATTAGGCACTTTCCCCATACAATTCCGTATATAGCGAGTGAGAGAGGGAGGGAGGAGGTGGGATTCATGTCAGTAGGTTTGCCGCGGTGGTCTGGAGCAGTCATACGCTCGCTACTCTCCTGCCACCACTTGTCTCTCTCTCTCAGCAACATTACGTGCTGAAATTGCCACACGACCTATGTCGAGCGCCGCCACATAGTCCAGCTTTATTTAACTCGACTTATGTTGCGCGCCGACAGTTAAGGGTTAATGTTATGTGAAAACAGCCTATTACTACCTATAACCGAAGGTGCTTGGTTATGGTATGCAAAGTAAGGTGGTAAGAGAAGTTACAGCTTACGTTACTTTAATCAATAAATGTCAGGCACTCCTGCATGAAAGAAAGTGCACTACAGTCCTTCAACACCAACAAGGAATCTTCTTTAAATGTTAGATGCTATCAAGATGCTCGAATCGGAAATGGAACCCAAAAAGGCAGGCAGCGGAACAATGCTCGTGCAGGCTATGCCCACAAAAGGCAGGATATATAACGCAGTCGGAGCCAAGAATATCCTAAACGCTACATCAATAATAATAATCGCCACGACAATGCAGTATTCCTATCAACAAAAAGAGCCTAAGTCGTTTGTGTCTCAATACATCAAACTAGGTTGCGAAATGCTTGTGCAATCATAAACGGGTATGGATAATAAGAGTAATTGGTTTAATATACTTAATGTCTACTATGACTGATAAAGTCTAGCTAGAGTCAATGATACGAGATACTGGTGCGCATGGCATGCCGCATAGCCTAGTGCAAATCTCAAGTCTGTGCGTCAAGTATTACGTTATAGTGAAGGGTAGCTCTCTTGAGAAACCTTAATACCGAAGTATTAAGCGTTCTCCTGGCGTACCTCAAAGACAAACAACCGAGCTTAGAACAGTGCAGAATGGTATAGGCAAAAAGCCCTCATTCGTGCATGCTCTACTCTCAATGGCACACAGACTAGAATTTACCCAATCAACTCCAGTTCTCAGGTATGTCGTGCAGCTTTTAACTAAAGCCAGCACCCATCGGAAACAATACCTTATAATATCAGACTCCTAGTCTAGCATTATCTAATCCAGCAGAACACTGATAATTATAGGAAGCGGTACTGAACAATATGGATGCCAACTCTGTAAATTGCTGACTGAATAAATATTATTATTATTATTATTATTATTATTAACCAATGCTTCGAGATCAACTTATCTTAACAACTAAAATACATGGGTTATGTGAGACCTTAACGCACAATACAACTGGCCAGCATGAAGCTGAATATGCAGAGTTAACCAGAGGGGGTATGATATTAATAAAAGGTGGTGAAAGATATGGGAAATGAGAGAGATAGGCAGAGGAAAAGGTTCTCAGGTGCAGAGAGGGGGACAGATATCAAAGGGATAAGAAGGATGCATTCTAGAGACCAGATCTGAGGGAGAGAGAGGCAAGAGAGCTGTATATATACTGGCACTAGCTCGAACCGTGCAGGCAAAGCGGTAACAAGTCCTCCAGCCAATCCCCAGGAGGCCAGCCAGCCATGACGTCATCGAGCATGGCAAAAAACACTGCGCGCCTCCTCACACTCTGTTCTACTCTCTCTCTCTCTCTCTCAAATCTTATCATTCCTACTAATGATAAAACTTATACTTTGCAATTAAATATATAAAGCCTTGACATGGGCGAAAACAAAGAGCCTTTCTGGACTGCCCATGACACGAGCTTTCATATGAAATAAAGCACACAATAATACATCAACTGTAGCCACATCCACTGCCCTGGCGATCCTAGCGAGTCACTGTAGGAGAAGCCATGCGGTTCTAACGGAGTGGTTAACGTCACACCCCCCCCCCAAGATTTTTCTCAGAGGCCCAAGGCTCACAAAAAATATGATTGTTAGAACTCATGCTATATCTCTACTTCCCATCACCCAGCGGCAGTAAAATATCTGGCACAGTTCTCAACAAAACATTTTACAAAATTATAACCCTCCCCAACACAATAGGTTAAATCATATGTAGTTATGCTCCTCAAGAGCGAGCTTCTCTAGCCCAGCATTCTGAGAGGAGTGCAACTCAGAATTACTGCTATAACATACTGAAAAAATTCAACTATCAAAGAAAGTTTTTTTATTTGATTTTTATGTTTTTATTTGTTTATTTCGGCTGCACTATAGGGCAAGCCTATTTTTTTTCTTCAATACCAAACGCTCAACTCCTGCTTTACGACCCAATACGCTGGGATACAACCGCGAGCCAACAAGCACCAAGCGCAAAATACTATTCAAACTAAAGCAGGAGGCTACCCGTGTGTCAATCTACCCAGGATCATCCACCCTTGAAAGACAATCTGCAACCACGTTGTCACAACCGGCAATATGGCGTATGTCCAGGCTATACTCCCGTAACACCAGCGACCACCCGGTCAGCCTCATATTCCGATTGTGAAACTGGTCCAAGAACTTGAGAGGGCGATGATCTGTGTAAACTACAACGACCGGACCATAGGCTGGAACATAGACCTCGAAATGCCCCAGCGCAAGCACAACCGCCAGCAGCTCCTCCTCGACAACAGAGCAGCTCCCCTGGGCCGAATTGAACTTCTCCGAACAGAAACTAACAGGATGCTCCAGCCCATCATCGTCCTTTTTCACAAGGACGGCACCAGCCCCCACACCACTAGCACCCGCTGCCAGCTGGAAAGGCAGGCCAAAGTCAGGGGCCCCGAGGATCGGGCGAGTGCACAACAGGTGCTTCACTACTCCAAACGCCCTCTCACACTCAGGCGCCCACTCGAATTTCTTATCCTCCACCTGAGCTTGACTGTCCCGTTCTCCTTCTCCACCTTGACTGCTAAACGTCATCACAGGCACAGTGAGAGGCTCAGGGGGGTGCCTCACATACTCCTTCATGAGATCAACGTGACATAACTGATTGCGCTTACGTCTGTCTGGAGTGGCTACCAAGTAATCCAGGTCCGATAGCTTCCCAACCATCCCACAAGGACCAGCGTACTTCGCGGATAAGGGGTGACCTACATGGGGCAGTAGAATCAACACCTCCCGACCCACGTGAAACTCCCTGAGCTTAACCTTGAGGTCGTACCTGTCCTTCATGAGGGCCTGAGAGCTAGTAAAATTACGGCCAGCCAACTCCAGACTGCGCAACATCCGTTCTCGACTGTCGAGGACATACTTGAGCATAGAACAAGGTTTTTCTGCGCCTTCCCATATTTCTTTAACCATATGGAGAGGCCCTCTGACACGGTGTCCAAAGACGAGCTCATTAGGGCTGAATCCCAAACTTTCCCCAGGTACCTCCCATGCAGCAAACAAAACATATGGCAGGCCAAGATCCCAACCCTTCCCACTCTCAAAGCAACAACAACGAAGCACAGATTCCAAGGCTGAGTGCCATCGCTCTAACACACCCTGGCTCTCTGGATGATACGCAGATGACACAACCGTAACAATCCCATGCTGCGGCACTGCTTGAACAAAGAGGTTAGAAGTGAAGTTGGATCCTTGGTCTGACTGAATCTCCCGCGGGTAACCATACTGGGAAAAATACACTAGCAAGTTTCGGACCACCGTCTTCGCTGACCCATTTCTCATAGGGTACGCGTCAGGGTACCTTGTTGCTACATCTCCCGACTGTGCATCACTGTCCTCCTCCAACTCGACAGCACCGGTACCACATTCAAGAACCTCTGGGTCTTCTAATTGCAATTTACGAATGTCCGAAGGAGCAAGCTTATCTAAGTGTTTGCGAAACAACTCATGCCCCCCTCCTACATTGAATTTAGCCTCCCGTTGCTCTCTCTCTGTGTATCGTTGATGTCTCTTCGTCTATTTAAGCCCATCCTCTGCCTTCTTAGTAACAGTTAATGGGTCTTCTCCAGACTCGAAAATCGGTCCTAATAATGAGTCCCCGAGAATGTCCGTTGATACTAAACTCTCAACCGCATCAACTTTCAACCCCTTCTCGGTACCTTTCCTCCGCTTGTCTAAAGACTGTTGACCAGAATGTGACTCCCTGGATGCAAGAGATCTGGTGACAACACACGCCATAGGTTGCACCTGATACTTCTCAACCCACTCCTGCTCCTCCCTACTCACGTCGGCCGTCTTCTCGGCAACGACCAAGGATGGAGCCTCAGAGGTAGGCCCCGCAAAGTCGTTGCCGAGAAGGAGGTCGACGCCCCCAACAGGTAACTTCTCCACAATTCCTACATCCAGGTCACGAGTCACACCATCAACTTCCATCTTCATTCTTACAAGCGGGTATGACCTTGTTGCATTAACTCCCTGAACCACAACCACCCGCGCCGTATTTACAGGTTTACCAGTGAAATTCCTCAACAGTGTTTGCGATGCCCCAGTGTCACGCAAAATTCTCACCTCATGTCTTCTACCCCCCCACTCCACACAACCGAGTCTCCTGTGGTTACTAAAGGCATCACGGACAGGGAATAAGCCTTCCGGATCCTTCTGCACTGGCAGTGTATTTACCTCGGAAGAATTGCCTCTAACAAACTCCGATGTCCTCTTGAACACTCCAATGCCGTGAGCAAAAGACACGGCTGCCGGAGGAGGTCGACTAGGGCACTCATTTGCTTTATGACCCTCCTGGTGGCACTTAAAACACATAAATTTCGTTTTCGGCTTATACTGTGATGTAAAAGGCCCCTGACTTTTCTTATACGGCGTGGTGTCAGGTTTGGATTCAGTTTTAGTTGCATTGCTCTTTTGTTTAAATGTGTCATTGCTACGGGGAGGGGGAGGATAACGGTCCTTAGCACTTGCATCGTACTTCTGTGAGGACCCGCAACCCCGAATCAACGACAGCCGTCGATCAGCCATTTCTGCTGCTTCGACTAGAGTTCTTGGGTTTTTCTCCTTTAAGTTCAAAGTTAGATCACCGCCCGTGCTCTTAAAGAACTGCTCCAACATCATTAACTGCTTAATTCCATCAAATGTTGTTACCTTCTCAGATCGGAGCCAGTTCCCCATAGCATCGGACAAGTCCCGGGCGTGTTCCAAAAAGGTGCTATCTCTTCCCTTGGTTACACCCCGGAACTTCAAACGGTACGTTTCTGGTTGGAGTTCGTAAGCCCTCAGGACAGCCTCCTTGAGATCCTCATACACAATACATGACTCCAAAGGTAACGCATCGTAGGCTTTAAGACCCTTGCCTATTAATCTAGAGGATACAAGTGCTTCCCATTTATTCTGTGGCCACTGGTGTTCCTGGCACTTCTTCTCAAAGCGTGCAAAAAATTCTGTTACACCACTCACACCGGAACCAGTTTCAATAAGTGTGAGAGAGATTGATCATGAACACGGTTACCAGCCCCAAGTCGCTGTCCCGTTGTCTCTACTCGCGACTTCTCTACGTCCATGTCGGCACAGTACCTAGTCGACTCTAAATCAGCTTGGATTTTTGCTAGCTCTATGTACTGAGACTGCTGACTGATAGTTTTTCTCTCTTCTATCTTGGCTAATTCTATTTGCTGCTGAAGCTGAAGCTGAAGCTCAGATGCCCTTTGTTGCTGTTGAACCTCAGATACCCTGATAGCCTTTCTCTCTTCGATCTTAGCTAATTCGAGCTGAAACAATAATTCTGGAGTTAACCCTTGAGGAGGTGAAGGTGCTACAATGTTTGAAATTACCGGTGGTCCCCCCAGGGGCAACCCACCCTGCCAGTCACCACCCAACTGTGGAAGCGTACTCGGGGTCGGCAAACTACTGGGATGGCTGGGAGTCGAGTGTAGGGGAAGCATGGCCAAAGGGCTCTGACCAGTCACCCTGCCCAGTACACACGTTATCAAGTTATCCCTGGTCATGCTGCTAGTACCCGCATGACCGATAGCTGTGGCCAGGCATTGAAGACCGTACCGATTCATACCCTCCAACCGCTCGGCAGTAACAGGCCATTGCAAAAATATCCTAGCATCCTCCTCACAGTTCACCTGATTAACCATTTCATCATGCTGCTGTTCCTCAGTTTCGACATTACGTACTGTGTCTCCATTCTCCTCTGATCCGGTAAAAAATTTCACCTCAATATTCAGAAAAGAAGCACCCCAAACTCTTATACCTCAATATACACACAAAAATTCTCGGAAATACTATGTTGCAAAAAAAAAAAAAAATTGCTGATCCCCGCAAAATATTCCCCAAAACAACAAATGTTCCCTGCTAATAAATGTAGGTTCACCAAATCCTAGGTAAGGTCGCCATTTGTTACGACTGAGGTTTAAATATATCAGGGCTCTTATTCATTGGACTAGTAATGGCATACATGCTACAACGGAAAGCGCTAGATCCAACCTCTGATGTATATTCCCAGTGAACAAAGAACACAAATACTCTCCAGAGTTCTATATGCAATAATAGGTTATCAAACTCTCAATAAATGTGCGTCTACTCTAGGCTTAATGTTATGTGAAAACAGCCTATTACTACCTATAACCGAAGGTGCTTGGTTATGGTATGCAAAGTAAGGTGGTAAGAGAAGTTACAGCTTACGTTACTTTAATCAATAAATGTCAGGCACTCCTGCATGAAAGAAAGTGCACTAAAGTCCTTCAACACCAACAAGGAATCTTCTTTAAATGTTAGATGCTATCAAGATGCTCGAATCGGAAATGGAACCCAAAAAGGCAGGCATCGGAACAATGCTCGTGCAGGCTATGCCCACAAAAGGCAGGATATATAACGCAGTCGGAGCCAAGAATATCCTAAACGCTACAACAATAATAATAATCGCCACGACAATGCAATATTCCTATCAACAAAAAGAGCCTAAGTCGTTTGTGTCTCAATACATCAAACTAGGCTGCGAAATGCTTGTGTAATCATAAACGGGTATGCATAATAAGAGTAATTGGTTTAATATACTTAATGTCTACTATGACTGATAAAGTCTAGCTAGAGTCAATGATACGAGATACTGGTGCGCATGGGATGCCGCATAGCCTAGTGCAAATCTCAAGTCTGTGCGTCAAGTATTACGTTATAGTGAAGGGTAGCTCTCTTGAGAAACCTTAATACCGAAGTATTAAGCGTTCTCCTGGCGTACCTCAAAGACAAACAACCGAGCTTAGAACAGTGCAGAATGGTATAGGCAAAAAGCCCTCATTCGTGCATGCTCTACTCTCAATGGCACACAGACTAGAATTTACCCAATCAACTCCAGTTCTCAGGTATGTCGTGCAGCTTTTAACTAAAGCCAGCACCCATCGGAAACAATACCTTATAATATCAGACTCCTAGTCTAGCATTATCTAATCCAGCAGAACACTAATAATTATAGGAAGCGGTACTGAACAATATGGATGCCAACCAATGCTTCGTGATCAACTTATCTTAACAACTAAAATACATGGGTTATGTGAGACCTTAACGCACAATACAACTGGCCAGCATGAAGCTGAATATGCAGAGTTAACCAGAGGGGGTATGATATTAATAAAAGGTGGTGAAAGATATGGGAAATGAGAGAGATAGGCAGAGGAAAAGGTTCTCAGGTGCAGGGAGGGGGGACAGATATCAAAGGGATAAGAAGGATGCATTCTAGAGACCAGATCTGAGGGAGAGAGAGGCAAGAGAGCTGTATATATACTGGCACTAGCTCGAACCGCGCAGGCAAAGCGGTAACAAGTCCTCCAGCCAATCCCCAAGAGACCAGCCAGCCATGACGTCATCGAACATGGTAAAAAACTCCTCCAGCCAATGCCCAGGAGGCCAGCCAGCCATGACGTCATCGAGCATGGCAAAAAACACTGCGCGCCTCCTCACACTCTGTTCTACTCTCTCTCTCTCTCTCTCTCAAATCTTATCATTCCTACTAATGATAAAACTTATACTTTGTAATTAAATATATAAAGCCTTGACATGGGCGAAAACAAAGAGCCTTTCTGGACTGCCCATGACACGAGCATTCATATGAAATAAAGCACACAATAATACATCAACTGTAGCCACATCCACTGCCCTGGTGATCCTAGCGAGTCACTGTAGGACAAGCCATGCGGTTCTAACGGAGTGGTTAACGTCACAGAAGTTAGATAGTCAAAGAATTTTGGATAGTCAGTAGAATTAGGGCGAGATAAACAGCGCAGAAATATTTAGTTTGAGAGTGACAAGAAAGCTTTACCCAGAGAGGTGAGAATTCAGAAAAATCAAAGTTGGGAACACGAGAGAAAGCAAGATTGTTATGTACATATCAGCAACATCCACCTTTGGCTTGAATCTGAGGATTGAGATATGCTGTCAGTAGTCCCAGACAACTGATTTTCAGTGAGAAAGAGAAGATCAGGATTGGCAGAGGAGAGGTGGTGTTCCACAGAGTGGAAGTTAGAGGAAAGGCCATGAATGTTGCAGAAATTAATAGTAATATTAGAAGGTGGTGGTCCAGAGCATTTTGGCGAATCGTTGCCAGGGGTCAGACCAATAGGGGAATTCCCCCCCCCCCCCCCCCCTTCCCCGGGGACTCCGAGTCAGGTTGTGAAGTCGTCATCTTTATCTAATTTTGAAAAGTTAGTGTACTACGTAATGTGTTTGTGATATAATATATATATTGATAAAAAGATAAGGTGTTTTGGAGGGCAGGCTGGGGTTGCCCTCAATATTGGTGAGGCACAAAAAAGAATCAGCATGGGAGGCCAGGTGGTGAAACGGGAGTTCCAGCTGTCCTTACCATCCACCTAACACTCCCCGGGAGTACTGCCCTGTTCGGCTGGTGCCTACAGCCTCCTCCATAGTGTAGGGGGCCCTATACTATGTGCCGAGGCAACCAAGAACCCTCCAGAAGTCTTCAGCCTGTTCCTGAACGACCACACCTTGGCTGAAATATGTTACCACGCAAACAGGAAGATTGATACCCTGCAGAAGGCCTACAAACTTTCTGATATGTACTCCATTCAGCATGTTGGCGTTATGGAGCTGAAGGCGCTGCTGGGGATCTTGATAATGACTGGAATCAAGAAGGACAACCATGTCGCCACTTCGCAGATATGGTACCCACTTCGAGGGGCGCCCCTCTACCATGCCACCATATCTGAGAGGCGGTTCGCATTGCTGATGAGGGCCATTCGGTTCGACGACTCAACACGGTAGGAGAGGGTCAAGACAGATCGCCTTGCCCCCATCAGGAGTGTGTGGGAAGCCACAGTCAACACCTGCAAGACCACCTACAAACCCGGGTCAAGCTTCACCATAGACGAGCAGCTGCTGAGATTCCGGGGGAACTGTTCATTCCGGATGTACCTGCCCAGCAAACCTTGCAAGTAAGCTTTAAAATAATTTCATTCAACTGTCGTTATTCTTATAATATATCAAAATGTTGCCTAAGCTTCCTTCAGAAGTGTCACCTTTTATAAGAAGTAATTTTCTAATTTGAACATTCTGTCACTTACCTGTTATGATGTATTTACCTAATTTTATCTGTGCCTGACCGTGATAATTATTTATGTATTTACCTGTGTTTGTCGGTACCTTACATTACCTGTGCATATTGATGATTTGCTTATCTGTTAGAGTGTGGGGGGTCAATAAATGATTAATACCTGTTCACTTACCTATGCTAGTCGATACCGTACTTACCTTACATAACCCTTACTTACTGATGATTTACTTACCTGTTAGGGTATGAGGGGTCAATCAATTACACTTACCTGTTCACTTACCTGTGCTAGTCGATACCATACTTACCTTACATTACCTTTATTTACTGATGATTTAATTACCTGTTAGGGTGTGGGGGGTCAATCAATGATACTTACCTGTACTTACATGTTTTGATTGATTACTAGCAAATTATTTTTGCTTATGGTATGGCCTCAAGATTGTCATGTATGACGCAGACTCCCACTTCATGTGCAACGGCATGCCCTACCTGGGCAAGGACACGGTGTTCCTGGAAAATCCACACATCCTGGGAGAGTTCTACACTGTAGAGCTGTCCAAGGGGTACATACAGCAGGACAGGACCATCACGGCAGATATTTGGTTTACGACTTTGTCTCTAGTAATGACCCTACAGAAGGAGGGGTTCGACTTCGTCGGGACTGTCAAGGTAAAACAATACCTCCCGAAGGCCGTGTTAACCTGCCCCATGCCCCTGGGTGGTACCATGGCTCTGTACAATTATGAGAAGAACGTCACCTTCCATTGCCACAGAGCCAAGCCAACCAAGCTAGTGCTGATGTTGTCTACCCTGCACCACAAACCCACCATAGTGGAGAAGAACAAGACAGACCTACAGATGTTCTATAATGCGACAAAGGGTGGATTTGACACATTTGACCAGCTATTTGGCAGCACCACCTGCAACAGGAAGACTAGTCTGTGGCCCCTCTGCTCCTTCTATGGAATCATCAACCTGGCTATAACCAATGCCCATATCATCCACAACCACAAAAACCACACTTCATCACTGACCAGGGTAGACTTTGGCTATGCGGTGGCTGAGGAGCTGTGCCTCCCCTGGGCCTCTTATCGCCTCACCATTCACAACTGCATGGCTCGAGAGCTTCGGATGTTGATCTGCCATGCCTTCGGCCTCCAATAATTATGACAGCCTGCCAGAACCCATTGCTTTGGAAAACACATTTCAGCAGTACCTGATGTTTCTAACTCTCCTGGAAAAAAGCAAGCATCCATCCTGTTCCTTAACCCTGCTCAGGTAAGGTTCCAGAAGTGTGACGTAATTAGCAATGTGGCCCCATATGGTTACCGGCACTTTAAACGGCTCTCACCCGAAAACTAATTGATGGATTTTAAATTTCTTGTTACCAATAGAAACTACAATTAATACTTAATATTATGTTAAGAGCAAATTACACTACTGTAAATATTAAGTCTTTAAAGAAAAAAAAGAAAAAAAAGTAGTGAAAAAAAGGGGTCAACAAAAGTGAGGCATATCTCATACATTACATACGCTGGATTAATTTGGTTGCAGGGCCGTGGAGGGGATGGCTAAGGGTCTTGGGTGACAACAAGGCAGAACTCTGGGGCTAAAAAAAAGTTCGATACGAAGGGGAAATTTGTAGTACACATTTGGTATTATGGACCCCATATGGTGACCGGACAGGTTGCTACAGGAAAGGGGAGGAGAGAGAGCGGCGGCTCACACCCTCTCCCAGTCGTAGGACCATGCGGACTGACTGCTCGTCGTCGTAACTTCTTGCCATCGGCCTCCGGCTGTGAAATATTCGCGAAAAACGTGTTTTACGCATGCGCACGGACCCCATATGGGCAAACCTTACCTGAGCAGGGTTAAAAGGGGGCCTCTTCAGATCCTTCTATTTTCATAGCAGAAAAATATGTGTAATGGTAGATGGTTTTTGTTAAAAAAAAATGCTGGCATTGATCAGGGATCTGTTTTGGCCCCAACTTTGGGCCTCATTCATATCAATGATCTCCTATATATCACTCATTAACCAATATATTCCTATGCAGATGACTCAACGCTCCACAGATCCATTACACTTAGCAGTTTTGTCACGCATCATAATATTATCAAATCCAAAATATACACTGCAATTTCTCTGAAAGACGAACTTTCTAAAATTAACGAATGGGGACAAAATAATCTAGTTTCCTGTCATGCTAAACAAAAACAAGTAATAGTGGATTCTTCTAATGGGGAGAAACTAGGAGCTAAATATATAAACACAATGAAATGCAAGGTGAGTTATACAATTGGTACAAAATAACACTTCATTTATACTCAATAATAGGACTCACACACTGAGACGTTACACTTTAATCACATAAAATAATAAGACACAGCATACAATAATACTGAAAATACATCAAGTTTACTTGAGTTCGGGCAGTAATTAAATACGTACTTGAATGTGACTCAATGGTGAAACCACGAATACAAAGTGGATATAATTGTGGAATTTAATCTTATTGTAGGTTATTAGACTTAATCAAAATTTGAATACAAGTACAATAATTTTAATGCAATATCTTAGTACAATCAAAGTATATGAAAATGGTCTTTACGAATGCGTTGAATTTAATGTTCACTCACGGATATTTGGATGCCCGTGGAAAATATACAGAAGATCGTTTTCCTTCTGGAGCCCAATTCTTGAATTACGACCGTGCGGGACAGTAACTGTAAATATTTGAAAATTTCTAGAATAAGCGGTTTCAGAGAGGATATTGTTTTTCACAATAAATCCCTGCTATCAAATATCTTTGGTTATGTTGATACTAGAATGTTTAATTGTAATCCTAAGAATATTAGATAGGGGAAGTCAAGGGTAGTATGCATGTAGTGTCTTCCTGAAGGGAAAATATATTGTCACAAGAAGGGACTCTAAAATAGAGACAATACTATGTTAACTTCGATTCAGTGACTTTCCGGATGTAAAGGGGGATTTAAAGATTATTATTTCACAGTATGTGGTGTCACATAATGGGGGATATCAATGGATGGGGTCATGCAGGGAGTCAGCACGGAAGCACAGTTTTTTAGTACAACAGGAGGAACACTGTCCGGCCCGTACGCCTTCTTAGAATTAAGCCCAAATAGGGTAGAAAGTACATCTTTAGAAGAGATTAGGATATTAGGCATAAGTACAAAGGAGTACAAAGGAAATCAAGCAACAACAGGTCTAGTGACCCTTCTAGGCTGCTTGTCCTCCAAAACACTGAGGATCAAGTGTCCAAACAGTGGTTTAGAGTGGGTAAGGGAACATTGGAATGTTCGTGGAATCTGTGGTAGGATTAGGAAGTTAGTAGGGGACAGATGGGTTAGTAACTGAGGGGAGGATAAAATAAAGTTATTCATTTACAAACGCAGTCAGTCGAGGGTTTGATGCGAGATATTTGTCTAGGCGGAGTTTAAATGAATCAACGGTGCTGCAGTCTATAACGTCTCAGGGAAGCCCATTCCACAAGTTGACAACTCGATTGAAGAAGAAATTCTTAGATTTGTGTGAGTTAAAAGATTTACCAATAATTTTGCAACCGTTTCCCCGTGTGTAATTAGATTGGTCGATAATGAAGTACTTACTACAGTTCATATTGTCGATGCCTTTGATGATTTTGAACACTTGAATTAAGTCGCCTCTTAATCTGCGCTGGGTTAAAGGAAAT
>JBAKBP010000967.1:227500-240834 GCA_037953745.1 Lithodes maja | reverse complement strand
CCTGGGCGTCAATGCATCAAGATGGTTTTGTAATAAGACATTACCCCGGCTAGTAGGCTCTACTGCCTTAGTGGCTCTCGCTACAGCTCTTGCCTCACGCGAAGTCTTACCCAACTCTGCCTTGTTACACACCATATCTGGGCCAGAGTCAACTCCCGTGTTTATTATAGGTCCAAGTACCGAATCACCGAGAAGTGCAGCAGAATCAATGTCCCTTTTCCTGCCCTTAGCAACCTTCTCCTGATCCTTCCTCCACTGTCCCCGAGGTTGAGTGCTAGGCTGTGCAGGAGCCGCAGAGCGAGATCGGGTTACCACACAGGCCATCTCATCCTGTTGGCACCTCCCAACCCATTCCCGATTCTCACCATCCACGTCGGCCGCCCTCTCGGCAACGACTAAGGGTGGAGTCCCGGAAGTGGGCACCGCAAAGTCGTTGCCGAGAAGAAGGTCGACGCCCTCAACTGGCAAACACTCAACGATCCCTACATCCAGCTCCCTGCACACCTCTCCCACTCTCAACTCCAACCTCACAAGTGGGTATGACCTCGTAGCATTTATACCCTGCACCACAACAACTCTGGCCGCATTTATCGGTTTCCCTGTGAAGTTCCTCAACAAAGTTTGCGAAGCCCCCGTATCCCTCAGCAAGTCAACCCTCCGTAGTTCACTCCCCCAGCTCACAAACCCGTGTCCCCGATGGTTACAGAAAGTGTCCCGGACAGGTGTCGAGCCTTCCGTACGCTTCTTTACCGCGTGTGCCTCAGCTGCTGACAACCTACCCCGGGCAGTTGCTGCAGCCTTCAGAGACACACCGATACTGTGAACCAATGACACCGGCTTAGCGAGAGTGTTACTAGGGCACTCACGTGAATAATGGCCTAGCTTCTGACATTTGTAACATTTCACATCCCCAATGGGCTTCTTCCCTTGTGCGGGCGAAGAAGGGGCCTGACCTTTAGTAAACGGGAGAGGCTTGTGTTTGTAGGTGTTATTAGGTGCAATGCATTTAGTGTGGTTATGTGTGTCATAGGATTTGTTATTATCAAAAACTCTGGTGGGTGGGGTATAGCGCCCCTTCTGCCCTGACTCAGCCCTCTGAGCGGCACCGCAACCACGAATCAATGATAATCTGAAGTCTGCCATCTTGGCAGCCTCCTCTACTGTCTTGGGACATTTTTCCTTAATGTTCAGCGTTAGATCGGTTCCAGTGCATTTGTAAAACTGTTCCAGATAGAAAAGTTGCTTAATTTCCTCAGCCGACTCTGCGTGCTCGGACCGAAACCAGTTATTACATGCATCTGTTAAGTCCCGTGCGTGCTCCATAAAACTGACATCGCTCTTCTTATTCACGCCACGGAACTTCAATCTATAAGTTTCGGGTTGCAGTTCGTAGGCCCGGAGCACAGCCTCCTTCACCAGTCCATACACTACACTCTCGTCCAGTGACAGTGCATCGTAGGCTTTCAACCCCTTACCCACTAGACGTGATGAAACTAATGCTGCCCATTTAACCTCCGGCCAGTCATACTCCCGACACTTCTTTTCGAAACGAGCAAAAAACTCAGTCACTGCTGTCTCATCAAATGCGGGTACTAACTTAATTAAATGCGAAAGTGAGTCTGTAACCCGGTGCCCACCACCGAGATGACGCCCCGTGGTCTCTACTCTAGACTTCTCGACATCCATTTCAGCCTGGTACCTGGTTGCATCCTGATTGGCTTGGATTCTAGCAACCTCTATGCGTTCTATACTAGCCTGTTGTATCTGAGTCTCCTGCAGCTTAAACTTAGCTAGTTCTAGCTGAAATAACATCTCAGGAGACAGGCCTGGGGGGGGGAGAGCACAAAATGGGGGATCCACACCGAGACGTGTTTACGGGTAAGCCAGCTTGCCCTTGAGAACCCTCCTGCTGCATCGTGCTAAGACTCGCTGGCTGAGGGCCCAGCTCAGGGGTAGAGTGGAATGGAGGCTTGGAGGGAACCCCCCAAGACCCCACTCCACCCACCGCCCCATCGCCATCACCCAACAAACATGCCACCAAATTCTTCTTGGGCCAACTGTCAGGACAGTCCCGCCCCAAAACCGTGGCTAAACAGCGAAGACCGTAACAATCAATAGCCTGCAGGCGCTGTTCGGTCAAAGGTGTCTGCAAAAATGCCCGGGCATCCCTCTCTCCACTTATAACACTCCCCTCCCTAAACATCTGTTGTACTTGCTGGTCACTAGGCTGTACCGTGTTATCCTCCCCCGTAAATGATGAGTCATTAGACATAGTGCTGGTTATACAATTGCTGTTCATAAAAAAAAAGAAGTGCTTATTACTAATTGCAGTCTCGACTCACAAAATGTTAAAGATGCTTGAATGACTCTACTCTAGACACCCCCAACGAAACAATCTGCAAGTCCACCAATACAATAATGACACAATAAAAATTCCTCCAATATGCAAGAAAATTCTAGCCAGCTCTACTAGGTAGCATAGAATAGTTCTCCAAAA
The DNA here is from genome assembly GCA_037953745.1 of Lithodes maja. NCBI lineage: Eukaryota > Metazoa > Arthropoda > Malacostraca > Decapoda > Lithodidae > Lithodes > Lithodes maja. The sequence goes on along the minus strand of JBAKBP010000967.1, from coordinate 238,337 downwards.
AACATGTGATAGGATACTACTGAATCTTGTGCAAGGTCGCCATTTTGTTACGGCTGGATCGGCAATACATATTCGGGATTCTTGATCGTAGGACAGAAATGGCTTGTGTGACAACGACACGCTCGATTCCAGTCCCAAATACTATATGCTCCAGACAACAAAAGCACCAACGCCCTACAGAGTTATCGTCTATGGTAACGAGGTACCTTAACTCGGCGAAAGTGTACAACAGGGGTAGGCTATGAGGCTAAACTCCCTCAGACATTTATAGGTTACGTTATGACTAAAGAAATGCAATACTCAAGAAACTACGTTAATATTAAGCCTCTAATAATGTAGAATAGAAGCAGGCTAAAGGTATGACAGTGAAATGCTAAATGACAAATGTACACGCCTACTTGAAAGCGCGTGCACTAGAATAACTGTCCCCTACTAACATGCACTAGCATGTAGCATACAAGATGTTCATGATCCAGTAGATACCTAATAATACACATGGAAGGAACATAAATAGTAGTCACTTATTGTAATAATGAATCTATACTTGGAATAACTAAAAGGTTGCAGGCAACAGTACTGCGCCGGTAGCCTACTACCGCATAGGCTACTTCGCTTCTCTCACTCTGTCTCCCCTCTGAGTCCGTATGCGCCCTACGCAACGGAACTCCGGAAACAGCAGCAAAACGACAGTGCAGTTAATTGATACATGAAAGTATTAATAGTGTTGTCTTGTGTGTGAGTAATGTGTATTGTAAAGTGTTACATACATAAACTTAAAGAGAGCTGCAATGCATAGTAAAATAAAGATATAACCCACTCATCATCCCCATGTGTTCTAGCTAGCAGGCCAAGTCACAGGAACAACGAGTCCCAGCACCGAAAGCGAGAACCCAGGAAAAGACTGCAGAGAACACAAGGACAGATAAATTACGTTACTCTACTATACCGGCACTACGAGCGAGCTGTAGTCTCTGGTACTACACTCGCTCCTGGCTCGGTAGGCAAATCAAGGCTAAGTCCTCGCCCCTCTACAGACAACTCCTGGGCATGGTCGGGCTCTTACACATGGCACTAGTCTAGTCACAAATTGGATGATGAGCTGGGCATATAACTCGTGAACATGTAGAACGTTCACCAACTATCCTCATCAAGAAGATCGCTGTTCACATTAACCCCTTAAATCTAATACATGTAAATATATGCTTGTCCTAAGAGTAATACGAGAGGTGAGTGCTGAAACTCCTTTAGGACCTCAAGGGAAGGGTATGCATTTAAATAGAGAGAAGAATGAAATGAGAGTAATGTCGTCAGAGAGAAAGAGTGCAACCGTGAGAAATTGGGAGAGAGGGCAAGGGATGTTAGAATCTCAAAGGTTCTAGGCAACCTGGTCATAGAGCACACAGCGAGCCTCCAGGCAATGTGCTGTACGACAACATGGGCAGCCCAGACAGCATAGGCAGGCGGCAATGTACTACCAACCCTGTCGCACCTAGCTATAAGCGCAGGGCTGCCAACCGGTCCATACGTCTGGCAACCACCCCCCCGGCAGCGTGGCGCACCGCTACCCTCTCGCTCTGAAGTCTAACTCACTCTCTCTCTCTGAATTCCTATCATCTCATCTATCAACTTCTCTATTGATACTACATATTAAATGGAAGGTCTCGACATGGCTTAAAACAAAACCCACCACTGGTTAGCAAATGACGAGACCTTTGCAGAGATACAAAGAACATAGTTATACGTTGTCACACTCAATATAAGCAGCCAGCATGGTACACGGTCCGTGACGGTACAGTGGAGTACCAAGGAGTACAATCAGGTTACGTTGCTACGCACTGGGTGCGTCACACGGGGCATACACGCATACAATCACCCACGTTTGTATTCCTACTTTCATTCTCACCCACACAATCCTTGAACCCACAGACCCATACTCTCTTACACATTCCTTCCATTTGCTACTTACAAACAAACATGCACCTTCTCTCGCTGTTCCTTCACTCACTCCAGCACACACACCCATTCCACACTCCCACTCTCTCACATCTGAACCTTTCCATTTGGTCTCTGTCATTCCACATACATCCAGCCTGGCATTCACTAACACTTCCAGAACCTCTCTCTCTTTTGTGCCATTATTCATGCCACTAACATTCCACGTAGCCATTCTCAGAATGTCCGAAGGCATGTCCTTAGTCGGTCGTGGTTCGTCAACGTTGGTTCCGTCCGCATCCGAGGCTGTTCGTTCGTTTTTCGTTGCTTAGATATTTTTTCCGGGTGGGGGTCGCAAGCCCACCGACCCAACCTCTTTAGTCGCCTCTTACGACACACAGAAGGCATCTCCTAGAGATGAACCCGAGAATCCTGTTTGCCTTATTACGAACGCTTATACACTGTTTTCTAGGCTTCAAATCATTGCTAACAAACACACCTAGATCTTTCTCGCAGTCTGAATTTTCTAATTCTAAATTAGCTAGTTTATATTTAACATTTGTTTGCATCTTCCCTATCTTTAATACCTTGCATTTGTCAATGTTAAACTTCATCTGCCAATTTACTGATCATTCATGTAAGGTATCTAGATCCCTTTGGAGGCACTCTATATCGCTATCTGAATCAATTGATCTCCCTATTTTAGTATCGTCTGCGAATTTACTTATCCTACTAGTTATACCTAAATCTAGGTCATTTATGTATATAAGAAACAACAGGGGACCTAATACCGATCCCTGGGGGACACCACTTTTGACTGCTCCCCATTCTGACTTGGTACCATTTATGCTGACTCTCTGCTTCCTACCAATTAGCCATGACCTAATCCATCCTAACAACGCCCCACCTATTCCATGTGCCTCAACCTTTCTCATCAACCTCTCATGAGGGACTCTGTCGAAAGCTTTACTGAAATCTAAATATATAATATCATATGACTTGTCATTATCTACTGCTTCATATACCTCTGAGAAAAAACTAAGCAAATTAGTAAGGCAAGACCGTCCCTGAGTGAATCCATGCTGAGAAGAATTGATTAAGTTAAATGTTTCTAAGTGGTTTCTCATTTTCCTAGCAATAATTGACTCTAGTAGCTTTCCTATGATTGAAGTGAGACTAATGGGACGGTAATTGGATGCTATTGATTTATCACCTTTTTTGAAGATCGGAACTACATTTGCAAGCTTCCAAGCTTCTGGAACAATACCTGTTTCTAATGACTTGTTAAATAGAAATGTTAATGGATAACTTAACTCATCTCTGCATTCTTTTAATACTCTAGCATATACCTCATCAGGACCAGGCGATTTATGAGGTTTCAGTCTGTCAATTTCCTTAACCACATAATTTCTACTTATAGTAACCGTACTTAACCTATTTTCTATACTATCGCTGTATACCTTACGGACTTCTGGAAACTGTGCCAAATTGTCATTAGTGAAAACGGAAAGAAATTGACTATTTAATGTACTGCACATTTCTAAATCACTTTCTGTCAATTTTCCTATCGAAGTTTTAAGGGGACCAATTACATCTCTAACCTTGGATTTATATAGTTGGTAAAAAGCTTTAGGATTATTTTTTGAATCATTGGCAACCTTAATTTCATAATTTCTTTTTTCTTTACTAATATCCTTTTTTACCTGTCGTGATAGATTCTGATAGTAAGCAAGTAGGTGAATTTCGCCTTTTTTAATTTTTCTATGTATTCCTCTCTTTTTTCCTAGAAGATCTAATAGTCTATTATTCATCCATTTGGGTTGGTTCTGTGTTGATCTAAATTTTCTTTTGGGGATATATTTATTTTGCGCATTGAATACTGACTTGATAAAATTATTGTATGTATCTACCAAGTTTGACGTCTCCTCCTGACTTAAGATGACAGGTGCCTGAGAAAGGATACACTCATTTGGACACCTGGATCGACTTAATTTTTTTGACCATAGGGTCCGCTAACAGGGCTTCTCTTAACCCACCATAATTGGCTTTTCTGAAGTCAGGTATTAATGTTGTATTCTCTCTGATATTACCTTTCCATTGTATATTAAAATACACAGAATTGTGATCACTATTTCCAAGGTGGTCCCCGATTTCTACACTATTTATCATATGTTCATTGTTACTGAAAACTAAATCGAGAATATTATCACCTCTAGTCGGCGTATCTATGAATTGAGATAAAAAACTATCTTGTACTACCTCAATAAACTCCTTTGAATCAGTGTCGCCTATTTGTTGCTGCCAATCTATATTAGGGAAATTAAAATCCCCCATAATGCACACGTTGCTAAGCCTTGATGCTATTTTAATTTCCTCCCATAATGATGTTCCGTCATTTCTACTCATATTTGGCGGTCTATACATAACTCCAATAACTAAAGTCTCACTACCTTCGTTAACTTCTACCCAAACACTTTTATTTTCATTATTTACCATAATACCTGATTTAGTACAGCTTTTTAATGAACTCCTGACAAACACTGCTATACCGCCACCCCTCTTACTTGTTCGGTCATATTTAAACAAACTATATCCCGGTATATCAAACTCTGCTAAAAAATGCCTGGTTTCTGTATTAATCCATGTTTCAGTTAGCGCTATTATGTCTATATTTTCTTTGCTAACCAGTGCTCTAAGTTCGTTCATTTTGTTACATAAACTCCTGCAATTTGTATAATAAACACTCAAACTATTACTTGTATTTGCAACTATTTTTCTATTGTTTTTAACTAATTTATTTTTACCTGTTGAACTACTGGACCTAGACGGAAAATCTACGCTATCAGAATGTTCGTTATTACTATCAATTTCATGTGGCTGGGATTCTATTTTACTTACACCCCTATGGTTTATTAACAAAACCCCGCAACAAACTTGTCGAGTGAGCTGGCTAAGGTCGAAACTCCTAGTCGAGAGAGATGTACTCCATCCTGGGCATACAGTTCATCCTTACCGTAGAAGAGGGTCCAGTTATCCAGGAATGGAATAGTATTTGCCTTGCAATACTTCTCCAGCCGGCTATTTACACCAATAGCCCTGGAGGACCATTCCTTCCTTACCCCTCTTCTTGGTAGGATACTGTGTACCACAGGAACTCCACCCTTCTCCTTGATCCTCTCCAACATTTCCTGGTACGTGGTGAGCAACTCCTCAGTCTTGCATTTCCAAATGTCGTTGCTCCCTGCGTTGAGGAAGATGATGGGGTCCTCTCCACTCGCTTCCATGACACCATCTAGCTTTTCTGCCACCTTCTTGACTCCGGCACCAGGCAGACAGACAACTTTACCAACATGTGTGTTAGTAGCCCTACCAAGGTATTTAATCATTGAATCCCCTACAATTAAAATAGACTTAGCTGTTTTCTGTTGCCGGCCTGTAGCAGGAGTTGTAGCAGCAACAGCAGCAGACTTCCCCCCCTCCCCTCTCACTGCCTCGATGATCGCCACTTCCTCGCCATCACTCTCATCAGCCAAGGTGCTGAAGTTGTTGTGGGTCTTGAGTGGCTACCTTTTCAGCTTGCAGGCCGTTGCACTGGTTGACACCACTTTCCAAGGGGCTTCACGATCCCTGGGAACACTTCCGGTAGCCTCACACTTCTTTTCCGCCATAGCTAGTCTCAAGGCCAAATTTTCATCTTTGAGACACTGAATCTCCTGCTCCACACTCTCCAGTCTTTCTTGCAAAGCAAGACAAAGCTGGAGAGTATGGGAGGAGACAGCAGACTCATCAACAACAGCCATCACTAAGAAAGTTCACTAGGACCTCACTAAGGGTAAACAGGTTCACTAGCGGTCACTGGGGACGTCTGCACTGGTCAGGGGTCAGAGGGCAACAGAGGTTGCTTAGTTATGGTACACAAGGAAAAGATAGTTAACTTAATTAAATCACAAGAGTGATCTTATGCAAACAAGAAGAAGGTTTACTTAACGTTACTTTAATCAATAATATCTGTCACTCCTTTATGAAAGAAAGTGTTGTAAAGTCCTCAAGCACCGAACAAGGAATCTTCTGAATAATGTCGGATGCTACTAAGAAGAACGTATCGGAAATGGAACCACAAAATAGCAGGAGGCAGGACAATGCACGTGTAGGCTAAATACACAAAAAAGCTGGACATATAATGTTATTGGACACAAGAATATTATAAGCAGTGCAACTGTAATAATGCTCGCCACGAAAAAGTAGTACTCCTATTAACAAAACCGTTCTATGCTGGTTGTGTCTCTCTACAGCAACCTAGACCTCAAAATGATTGTGTAAAAATAATGGGTATGCATAAAAGAGTATATGATCTAATCCAGCTAATGTCTACCTGGGTTAATAAAGTCTAGCTGGGATGCGCAAAGGTACAGAATTCTGGTGGAGCAAGGCAGCTCCTAGCCTAGTGTGGACCTTGGGTCTGTGCGGCCTGATTACGTTAATATGAAGGGGTGCTCTCTTGAGGATTCTCAATCACAAGTATCGAGTATCCTCCTGGCGACCCTCAAAAGTAAAAGCAAATAGTCTAAATAGAGTTAGAACAGTGTTGGGTGGATTAGGCAAGCAGCCCTCACGCACTACACAGTCTAAACTCCAAGGTACACAGACAAAAGATCCACCCAGGTAACCCACAGAATCTGTAGTGTCGTGTAGCTCAAAAGTAGCCTACACACATTGAAAACACCAACAGCAAGGTACCTGATCCCTAGTCTAGCATTATTTAACCCTGTAGAAACATTAGTGATTGATGGAGACAGTCTGAGCAATACAATCTCCCAAAAAGACAATGACTATCTTCAACCTTAATCTAGTTCATAAGAAATGTGAGATCCAGCATATAATACAGTCTGGCCACCAATTCAAGGTGTGGATGCAGAGAACCAGAGGGGAATTGATATTAAAAAAAGGTGAGGAAGTAGTGGAAATGATAGAGGCAGTAGGAGAGAAAGATTCTAAGACAAGAGTGTGGGACAGTTCAAGGGAGATGCTTAGAGTATGCTGTCTGGGAAGGATCTGACAAGGATATTCCCATGGACCTCCTGGCTGGAGTCCCAGTTCTCAAGAATGGCACGAGGGCCCGCGACAGTCGCCCAGTAAGCAGCCGCGTAGTAGGCAGTGTTAGGCAGGAGGCAACAATCCCGCCTATGTAAGGGGGCCGGCCACGCGCCGCACTTACTACCAAGTCACACCACCTTGTCTCTCTCTCTCTCCCTCTCCCGCTCGCCTTCCCATCATTCAACTTCTTAACACAATACTTTCAATTGACTAAATAAAATAGAAAGGATTGTGACAGACGAAAATAAAGAACAGTTCTGAACTGTCTGCAACACAAGCTTTCTCGAGAAGGAAAGTACACAATGATAGGTAGACTGTAGCTATATTCTCTGCCCTGGCGAGTCCTAGCGAGTAAGCCATGCGGTTCTGGGGGAAGCGGTGAGCGTCACAGTATAAATAGCACTATACTTATCAAATCAATATACCCAATGATCTTACAGAGTATATATTTGCCATACCATTTGTATAACCTTTATTTTACAGTAAATCAGTAGTGACAATATAGTGACTGGTGTATGTTGTTGTACTCACTCACTCTCTCTATCTCTATCTCTCTCTCTCTCTCTCTCTCTGTGAGTGTATGAGTAGTGACAATATAGTGACTGGTGTATGTTGTTGTACTCACTCACTCTCTCTATCTCTATCTCTCTCTCTCTCTCTCTCTCTGTGAGTGTATCAGTAGTGACAATATAGTGACTGGTGTATGTTGTTGTACTCACTCACTCTCTCTATCTCTATCTCTCTCTCTCTCTGTGAGTGTATCAGTAGTGACAATAATTATAGTGACTGGTGTATGTTGTTGTACTCACTCACTCTCTCTATCTCTATCTCTCTCTCTCTCTCTCTGTGTGAGTGTATCAGTAGTGACAATATAGTGACTGGTGTATGTTGTTGTACTCACTCACTCTCTCTCTATCTCTCTCTCTCTCTCTCTCTGTGAGTGTATCAGTAGTGACAATATAGTGACTGGTGTATGTTGTTGTACTCACTCACTCTCTCTATCTCTATCTCTCTCTCTCTCTCTCTCTCTGTGAGTGTATCAGTAGTGACAATATAGTGACTGGTGTATGTTATTGTACTCACTCACTCTCTCTATCTCTATCTCTCTCTCTCTCTCTCTCTGTGAGTGTATCAGTAGTGACAATATAGTGACTGGTGTATGTTGTTGTACTCACTCACTCTCTCTATCTCTATCTCTCTCTCTCTCTCTCTCTCTGTGAGTGTATCAGTAGTGACAATATAGTGACTGGTGTATGTTGTTGTACTCACTCACTCTCTCTATCTCTATCTCTCTCTCTCTCTCTCTCTGTGAGTGTATCAGTAGTGACAATATAGTGACTGGTGTATGTTGTTGTACTCACTCACTCTCTCTATCTCTATCTCTCTCTCTCTCTCTGTGAGTGTATCAGTAGTGACAATATAGTGACTGGTGTATGTTGTTGTACTCACTCACTCTCTCTATCTCTATCTCTCTCTCTCTCTCTCTCTGTGAGTGTATCAGTAGTGACAATATAGTGACTGGTGTATGTTGTTGTACTCACTCACTCTCTCTATCTCTATCTCTCTCTCTCTCTCTCTCTCTGTGAGTGTATCAGTAGTGACAATATAGTGACTGGTGTATGTTGTTGTACTCACTCACTCTCTCTATCTCTATCTCTCTCTCTCTCTCTCTCTGTGAGTGTATCAGTAGTGACAATATAGTGACTGGTGTATGTTGTTGTACTCACTCACTCTCTCTATCTCTATCTCTCTCTCTCTCTCTCTGTGAGTGTATCAGTAGTGACAATATAGTGACTGGTGTATGTTGTTGTACTCACTCACTCTCTCTATCTCTATCTCTCTCTCTCTCTCTCTCTGTGAGTGTATCAGTAGTGACAATATAGTGACTGGTGTATGTTGTTGTACTCACTCACTCTCTCTATCTCTATCTCTCTCTCTCTCTCTCTCTCTCTGTGAGTGTATCAGTAGTGACAATATAGTGACTGGTGTATGTTGTTGTACTCACTCACTCTCTCTATCTCTATCTCTCTCTCTCTCTCTCTCTCTGTGAGTGTATCAGTAGTGACAATATAGTGACTGGTGTATGTTGTTGTACTCCCTCACTCTCTCTATCTCTATCTCTCTCTCTCTCTCTCTGTGAGTGTATCAGTAGTGACAATATAGTGACTGGTGTATGTTGTTGTACTCACTCACTCTCTCTATCTCTATCTCTCTCTCTCTCTCTCTCTGTGAGTGTATCAGTAGTGACAATATAGTGACTGGTGTATGTTGTTGTACTCACTCACTCTCTCTATCTCTATCTCTCTCTCTCTCTCTCTCTCTCTGTGAGTGTATCAGTAGTGACAATATAGTGACTGGTGTATGTTGTTGTACTCACTCACTCTCTCTATCTCTATCTCTCTCTCTCTCTCTCTCTGTGAGTGTATCAGTAGTGACAATATAGTGACTGGTGTATGTTGTTGTACTCACTCACTCTCTCTATCTCTATCTCTCTCTCTCTCTCTCTCTCTGTGAGTGTATCAGTAGTGACAATATAGTGACTGGTGTATGTTGTTGTACTCACTCACTCTCTCTATCTCTATCTCTCTCTCTCTCTCTCTCTCTCTCTCTCTGTGAGTGTATCAGTAGTGACAATATAGTGACTGGTGTATGTTGTTGTACTCACTCACTCTCTCTATCTCTATCTCTCTCTCTCTCTCTCTCTCTCTCTCTGTGAGTGTATCAGTAGTGACAATATAGTGACTGGTGTATAAATAATAAAATGGAAAGGTAATACCAGAGAGAATACAACATTAATACCTGACTTTAGAAAAGCCAATTATGGTGGGTTAAGAAGAGCCCTATTAGCGGACCCTATGGTCAAAAAATTAAGTCGATCCAGGTGTCCAAATGAGTGTACCCCTTCTCAGGCACCTGTCATCTTAAGTCAGGAAGAGACGTCAACCTTGGTAGATACATACGATAATTTGATCAAGTCAGTATTCAATGCACAAAATAAATACATCCCCAAAAGAAAATTTAGATCAACACAGAACCAACCCAAATGGATGAATAATAGACTATTAGATCTACTAGGACAAAAGAGAGGAATATATAGAAAAATTAGAAAAGGCGAAATTCACCTACTTGCTTACTATCAGAATCTATCAAGACAGGTAAAAAAGGATATTAGGAAAGAAAAAAGAAATTATGAAATTAAGGTTGCCAATGACTCAAAAAATAATCCTAAAGCTTTTTACCAACTATATAAATCCAAGGTTAGAGATGTAATTGGTCCCCTTAAAACTTCGATAGGAGAAATGACAGAAAATGATTTAGAAATGTGCAGTACATTAAATAGTCAATTTCTTTCCGTTTTCACTAATGAAAATTTGGCACAGTTTCCAGAAGTCCGTAAGGTATATAGCGATAGTATAGAAAATAGGTTAAGTACGGTTACTATAAGTAGAAATGATGTGCTTAAGGAAATTGACAGACTGAAACCTCATAAATCGCCTGGTCCTGATGAGGTATATGCTAGAGTATTAAAAGAATGTAGGGATGAGTTAAGTTATCCATTAACATTTTTATTTAACAAGTCATTGGAGACAGGTATAGTTCCAGAAGCTTGGAAGCTTGCAAACGTAGTTCCGATCTTCAAAAAAGGTGACAAATCAATAGCATCCAATTACCGTCCCATTAGTCTTACATCAATCATAGGAAAGCTACTAGAGTCAATTATTGCTAGTAAAATTAGAAACCACTTAGATACATTTAATTTAATAAATTCTTCTCAGCATGGATTCACTCAGGGACGTTCTTGCCTTACTAA